>JPKD01000046.1:0-22867 GCA_000750935.1 Pseudogymnoascus sp. VKM F-4519 (FW-2642)
AACCGCTTTCCCCGACCGCCAGGTCGGCTAATAAAAAAGAGAGCCGACGATTATCTTCCTATGTTGCTCGAGATATATGAACGTACCGGCAGTTTGAGGTTCTGTTCGAATAAAACAAGGGGGCAGCTCTCAAAAAGCCACCGAAATCCTTCAGCCTGCTGAAGGAAGACCTTCTACGACGTAAAGCTTCTGGGTGAACATGGCTTGACTTGTAATCACATCAACTAGACTACAAACCCGTTCACACAATACCCGCCAAATCAGAACCAGTGAAATGTGTCCTAAGTTTTGTAACATTGCCCTCTTAATTAACAAATTCTCGAATGCAACATACGATGCAAGTTGACACGTCATCGAGGCTCTTGAGAAGTTGACCCAAACTCCTCTAGATTGATTGTTGGGGGGTGTCATGCCTGCTTCGGTGTTACAGAGCCTAATACTGGTCTCAATACACTTGCCCTGAAGACCAAGGCAATTAGACCTGTATCTCGTGACTACTGTTCTACCAGTGGCCAAAACATCTGGATCTCCTCTGCCCAAGCTGCCCAGATGATCCTCCTGTAACGAACTACACTCTTGGAGGAATGCTCGAAGAGTCTTTTCTTTGTTTACTATAACCAAATAAGGCGCGACTGAGACTTGGAAGAAACAAAGATAAAAATAGAAACAACCATTGCCAAGATGGGCGCACTAGCTGTCGATTCAAACGAGGTCTTCTTTGACAATTACTAGAAAAAGAACGACAGTGTTCCAAAATTGTCCTTCACAGCATGAGTGCCAAAAGGGGTTTTCTTGCTGGTAAACCCTTATACTGCCGTATACAGGGGCATCGAAGTACCGGTCATCACATAGGCAAGAATCACGAGAGGAGTGCGGCGACAAGAATAGCACGACCCCAAGCGTATTCAAGTAAAGTTACTGCGTAAGCTATGGTCTACCGTACCTGAACTGTTGACCCAAAGCCTTTGAAGTACTAAATTATACTCTGATGCGACGTCAAGGAAGCAGAGAACCTGAACTTGAAGCCAAGGGACAAATTCATTCTTAACTCTGAACCTCGCGACCATCCTTACCGAAATGCTGGGTGGCACCGAGGCCGAGCCGAGGTATCTTCTCGGGCCATTCTCTTCTTCACCACGATTTGAGTAGTATTCCACTTCACATATCGGCGTAGCGAGTCGGTCAAAAACTCCAGAAAATTCGTCACAGGAAATGCTCCGCCGCTCCAATCGCAACGAAGGTGACAGATTTCGAGACCATCAACGCTCACTGACTTTATTCCTCTACCTTGACCCGATACAAATTGAAAAGCTAAGCGTTTGGATTCTTCTCAATATTTGAAACCTTAGCCATGGGAGCGCAACCCGAGACAGCACCTGCAGTTGTCTGCCGAGGGGCGGGGATATGGAAAGTGGAAGATGTTCAGGTTGACACCAATTTACAGCCAAGGGAAGTTTTGGTGGAAGTTACGGCGTCAGGCCTCTGCCATACCGATCTGCTCTTTGCTTCGATGGCGTCAGCAGAGATGGGGTCAATACTAGGACACGAAGGTAAGGCCTCAAACGTCAACAACGGTGATACCGCTGACTCACACCTCACGCGCAATCTCAGGCGCAGGTCGCGTCCGTGCTGTTGGATTGCAGGTTCAAGATCTCAGTCCCGGGGACGTAGTCCTCCTTTCCTTTGCTAGCTGCACTGCGTGCCAGCCGTGTACAACGGGCCATCCAGCCTTCTGCGACAACTTCAACACAATTAATTTTGCAATGCGGCGTCTCCCGGATATGACAACACCCTTTTCCACTATAGGTCAACCATCGGTTCCTCTGGGAGGCCAATACTTTGGGCAGTCGAGCTTCGCTCGCTTAGCCGTGGTTAACATGACCTCCGTGGTCAAGGTGTCAGGCTTACTGTCGCCCGAGGAGTTACCGAAGTTTGCTGCTCTTGGTTGCGGCTTCCAAACCGGGGCGGGTGCTATTGTCAACATCGCGAAAGCCGTACCCCAAGATACCGTCGCCGTATATGGCTGTGGTGGAGTTGGCTTAGCAGCAATTATGGTCAGTGAGTCCCACGCTTCTTATGGCCCGAATTCCATCGCTTACTTTAAAGGGAAAAGGCGGCGAAAGCAATTGGTTGCCGACAGATCATTGCCATTGACAGGGTTCCCGCACGATTGGACATGGCGAAGACCGTAGGGGCTACACATACGGTAGTTAGCTCGGAAGACGTAGTGCAGGATGTTAAGAAGATCACCGGCGGTAATGGGACGACAATTTCGTTGGATTGCGTAGGGCGCCTGAGTGTTATTGAGCAAGCGCTTGCAGGCACCGCAAGAACCGGAGCCCTTGTTCTCATCGGAGCTGCGCCGCCTACAGACGTCCTCCAACTACCAGCAAGTGCATTTATGATGTCTGGGAAGCGCATTCTAGGTTGCTCAGAGGGTGACAGCACGCCATCTACGGTATGACATTTCCACAGCCGTTCAATTTCGCTGGCTGACATTGCTGAGTTCCTTCCACAACTTATTGAATGGTATCGGCAAGGCAAGTTTCCGACAGACCAGCTTCTCAAATTTTACCATGTAGGTTACCGGCGAAGTCAATGCGGCATTCTATGTTTTGCTAACAATTGCCGGACAGCCCAAGGACATATTACAAGCGGTTGAAGACATGGAGACTGGGGCGGTGGTGAAGCCTGTTATTCAATGGTAATTCGAGGTTCGACGTCTATTCGGTATTCCATAGTTTTAGATAGGGCACACCTACATCTCAACTTGAGATTACTGGCCATTGCCAAAGACGTTTGCTACGATGATGGTTATTTGACATATAGTATGTTTTCTATGCAATGTTTTGCACAAAAACAAAGTCCTCGACTCCCCTAAGATGAGAGGCCTCCGTACCGAGTCAACAGTAATGACTCGATTTTCGCCTCTTTTCGCCACCGTCTATTTCATGTGCTTTCTCCAATCATATAGAACGTATGACCCTAGGAACCCTCATTACCTTCCAATTTGCAGGCAAAGTTGAGGCTGCACACTGCTGTTGCAAAAGGAAGCATTCAAGTCTTGATCACGAACAGACAAGTCCAAGAGAAAGCGGTGATGCGCAGGGTTTTAATTAGGTTCTGTAAGGGTGGAGACTCACCTTTCAGCTAGACTAGGTTCCTTCAGCCCCTAAGCGCGTACAACCAACCTGGTGGTGTCGAAAATTTCAGGATTCGAGTAAGAAAAGCGTTTTGTCTTTTAAGGGTCAGATCCCTCAGATTGAGGTGCTAGTCGACGCATTACGTTATTCAACAGGGTTTTAATCTTGGTACTCAGGGATGTAGCAGCCTCACAGTCTTGCAAGATTACTCAACAATAGTAGAACTGAGCGGCGCTGAATGAATATCAAGATGTCATCTTGACTATAGCTGAAAATTATGCTAGCTGAGCGAAAATGGGAGGTTCGCATTCTAAGGAACGATCGATCTCTCTGTGCACTCATTTGATCCTTCTCAGAAAGAAGTAATAAACTCCCGCGTCACCATACTGCTTTGTATCCATCGCTCCAGCCACCATGTCGTTATTAACACAGCGGAAGTGGTCGATGATCGGAAACTGGTCATAAATCATGGCGGTTGAGATGATACCGCGGAATTTGACCTCTCTTAGCTGATTGGTGTTAAAAGACTCTGCTGGGAGAGGATGGGAGAGAAAATAAACTTACAATAGCATGACCGAAGTCCTTATTCCAGACCCTGTTGTTGTGATCATCGTACACTATGATAGGATCCACATCGTCAACAGAGCGGAATGATTTCCCTGCCCATCGCATGCCCTGCAATGCTTTATGTGCAATGTGTCCCGTATCAAGGTCACCACCTGTCCAATCTCCAAGGAGGAATTTTGCATCCACTGGCTCAAGTTGGTTGTAGACTGCGGCTACTTCAACTTCTGTGACTGTTTGGGCTTCGTTGCTCATTGATGCCCATTTCTGTTCGGGGCTGATATTAGGTTAGTTTAGTCGAACAGTCCGTGAGAGGCTGGGATATTCACGAAGTCATAGTTCCGAAGGCAGTGAAGTGGCTTCCCGTTCTTGTGGTGGAGTTTGAGCAATTGTCAGATAGTTTTAAGTATGCGTATCAAATAGCGCTACGATGGCGGGGGAACAGAGATACTACTACTTCTGAGTCAGGGTCACTGAGTCAAACGAGTGTAGTTATTTTACTTACCCACCATGACCAGGCTGACGAAGCCTGCCGAGCTAAGGTATCTATTGTCATACCCGCGGTCTACCGAGAATGGCTAGTAGAGCTTCTTTGAGAGGAACCTCCTCGGCTATTCCCCGTTAACTGAGAAGGCCGTTAGCCGAGGGAGGTTGAGCGACTGAACGATTATATCAAGTCCAGTCTTCATTTTGTGGGATTGTGTGGTCTATAGAGCTAAAGGCGGCTGGAGTGAGGAAGATGACGCTGGAATGGAGAAGATGACGCCTGAATGGACGAGCTAACTAATTCCAAACCGATGCCTGTGAAGATGATACCGAGGGCGGAGGAGTCTCTTCGGATTTAAGGGATAGCGGATAGTGAAGGAAAAGCTTGATAAGGATCCAAGACAATAAGAAGACTTATCAAGTTTTTTGATGCGACGGAATACCTGTCGAATGGGTGATGGCTACACTTGACCAACCTATTTAGCAGAGACTTCAAGCAGTAGCAGCCTAATCAGTAGCATCAAAAGTATTGTATTATCTACTGAACTATCTGTAACTATTCGCCGAGTTTTGCTGAGAGAATCCAGACTGTAGGCGCTAAACTGAATGAATATATTAATCTTATAATGTCTCATATATTCCCGAGCATGTGACCTGTATCCAACTGACAATACCAAGTCCTCATAGTCTTTTTGATTATGTTACTATGGAAATGGAAGAGAAGATTGGAATTTCTTATTTGACTGAATCGCATCGCTAATGCGAACGTAATCATGGCCCTATGTTCCTACTTATAGCTAGTCTGTTTTGCCAGCATGCCACATGATTTTGAGTTCTTGAACGGCCTCTTCGTACACCTTTTCCCTTTCCCCACGTGAATTCGAAAACGTTGGCACTTTATCCCACGCATGAATCACTCCTTTAACAGGTCTACCCCCAACGTACTCCAGCTTTCCTTCTTTCTCAAGTCCCCGCAACCGTGCACGAAACGTATTGCCTTCGACAAGCAACTGATCCCAGCCACAAGTGTATATTGCGACACAAGGCGGATAAGCTGCTAGGAGCTGGGGTGTAGGTGTTAGGCCCGGGGAAATATATGGCGAGGACAGATCTGCTCCATAGCTGCCCCCTTTCTTGTTAATTATCTTATGTGAACCTGGCGCATGAAGATAGGAATCGTCGAAAAGCTTCATTAGTGTGGGACTGATTTTTGACTTTTCTCTCGAAATTGGGTTTGATGCTGTGCGCTGTTCGCGGGTTCGGGTGCAGTCTGTGCTGGGGTAAAACGCAATGAGGCCGGATAATTTGATCTCTGATACACATTTGGGAGCTTTTGCATTTGAGTTGCTTGCTACCGAGTGTAACTCCCTTTGGAGCTCTTCGTGAAGGCGTATAGGAACAGTCAAAGTGAGATTTCCACCAGCACTAAAGCCACTTAACACAAAGCGTGTCCTATCAAGATTATACCCCTCCGCATGTTTGCAAAGCCACAGAATGGCATCCACACAATCCTCAATAGCCGTTGGGAATGGATTCTCAGGAGCCAGTCTGTACCCTACACTCACAACGATAGCATCATTATGGGTCTTGAGAACGGTACTAGCCCACCGAGCATCATCCTCAGGGCCACCAAGCGTAAATCCACCGCCATGGAAGTTGATCAGAACAGGTCGAGGCAGGTTCGACGACGTTGATAGTTCTTCGTTAATAGGCAAAGCTGACCTGAAAACGCCGCTCGATTTTGATGTATAAAAAATAAGTGGTATCTTCCCAGATGTAGGAGAAATTGTTGATGGGATTGAGATTCTAAGAGATGGCTTTATAGGAATTGGCTTGCACCACCTGCGGTCAAGGCTGGCGACAACCCAATATGCAACGCGGACCATAAAAGCCTTAATTCGGAGATTGAGAAGCGAGAAGTCCATTGCGAAAACTATGGGAGAATGATGGTACGAAAAAGAGCTTCGAAACGCTGTCGGAGGTCAAATACAGTGCTCCTTGCGCTCCATCTGAAATGTATCATTTATGGGCCACGAGATGAACGGATGTTGTTGGCCGAGGCAAATGCTCGTGCCGAATGGAATGTCAGCGATTCCTGAATCGATGTCCCGGACCGTAAAAAGCCGAGGGCTCGAATTTCCGTAGATAGCTAATCACTTATACTATAGGGATGTGCATTCGATATGGATATGACGAGACAGGTCTGGAGGAATTGATTCGCCGGTCCTTTGTGTTGGCCGGTTATTTGTTGTTTGTAGAAAGCCGACAACCGGTATTCGCTAGCATAAAGCCGAGCGGAATTACCAACAATTGGTGGCATAAGGCCGACAACCCCCCCAGCAAGTCCCAAAAGGTTCTTACTAAATCCGCAAGGGCCATTTGAGCACACGTACACGACTTTCAACAGTGCATCAGGTGGGTACTCCATGTGATGTTTGGCCTACCCCAGATCGAGTGTACAGCATGGTATAAGACAACGACCGCAGAATCGCTAGTAGTCTAATAAGTAGCAACTCCGAATTCTCCTTTTGGAGGTGGACCCTGGTAACGATCTTTACGTTGAGCATCTCGGCAATACTACCCTCAATCTCTCACTTTCGCCGTCTAACCATACCAGGTATAGTGACTTTGGTCTTTAGTCCGCGAACGCTCCTATTCGATAGTCGTGACTTTTGTGTGGTCAAGCTTGTTCCCGTCTTTATCATAAAGCTCGCACGCCTCCTATGACTTGCCACTAGCCTTGAGTACCCGATGGACAAGAGCATGGCTACATTCAAGCATGCCAACCCTTCTGGGAGCCTTGCGTTGGTTAACTACCCCTTCTGGTTCGGAGGATCAGCTTCATCGATGGCTGTTTTCATTACCCATCCCTTAGAACTAAGTGAGTATGATTTCTGAACATTCAAGGCCGTGAATCAACTAACAAATCAAACAGTCAAAGTGCATAATAGTCAATCCTGAAGTTTTCGACGATAGAGTTAACTTTCACAGGTCAGAATGCAAGTTGGGAACCAGAACGGGCTTAGTCGTGGACCATTCCAAATGGCTGCCCACATAGTCAAATCTGCTGGGGCCAGCGGTCTGTATCACGGAGTAGGCAACTCCATAGTCTTGTATTTTGCTGTCAATACTTACCTGTTGTAGCTCTCAGCGGGTTTTACACGAACTTGTACGTACAATCTAGCGTAAAACAGTGTGGAGGGTATTGATTTTGCTTTCTCAAAAGTAATGTACGGCACTACTCGTTTTGGCTTGTACGAAATATTCAAAACCCATTACCAAAATACCACTCAGGGCCCTGCTGCACTCTCCGCGCTCATACTTGCTGCTGCAACCTCTGGATTTGTCGGCGGAATTGTTGGTAATCCTGCGGATCTCGCAAACATTCGGATGCAATGCGACGCCGGTCTTCCGATATCGTCGCGTCGCGGATACAGAAATGTCTTTGATGCTTGGATTCGGATGGGCAGGGAAGAGGGCTGGCGATGCTTTACTCGGGCCTGGTGGCCCAACTCTGTCCGCGCGGCCCTGATGACGACCTCACAACTTGCCTCATACGACGGGTTCAAGACTATGCTGATCCAGCATATGTCCTTTAAAGATAATGTACACACGCAACTCCTAGCATCAACCCTCGCCAGCCTTGTCGCAACAACCTTGTGCAGCCCTGTTGATGTCATCAAGACGCGGATTATGAGCACAAGCAACCCAGTTTCCATTCTGAGACTGGTCACGGAGGTCTCACGAAGAGAGGGCTTGACGTGGATGTTAAGAGGCTGGGTGCCAAGCTTCGTCCGATTGGGTCCACAGACAGTTGCAACTCTTCTGTTCCTTGAGCAGCACAAGATGGTTTTCAGAGCTCTACATGGCATTGGTCAGAGCTAATTTGAGTCACCAAACAAGACGATCTACACTCATCATTGCGTTAGCCGCTTACGGATCTTCCTGGGGTTGGTATCTCAAGTTATCTGATCTTGCGAGGAAGGAGCCGGTAAGAGTTTAGGTATATCAGGGCTACATTAACGTCGACTACATCATTTAGAAAGGATAAAAAAAAATCAAATATTTTCGAACAGTCTTACAACCTTGCAAGATATATATCTCTCCCCTAAGAATGTATGGTCGTATTTTGCTAAAATGGAATTTGTGATACGGTTCCATCATTCATGTCGACGGCGCTGTGCCACTGTGGCATAATGGAATTATGGTACTGATCTAGAGCCCCACCAAAAATATCGCAGTTCAGTAGATCCGGTTGCAGCTGCAACATTGAGAAATCCTCGGCTTCTTTCGTGCCAAACAGCTGTGAGGCAAAAGCTAGGCCTAGATTGAGCCCGCGCGATCTGTCCCTATCAGCACCATCCATGCCGTAGCCATCAGATGATGAAGGTGTCTGGGCAAAAGCTGCCGTCTGCAACATAGAGTTAAATGATGATTGCTCTGGTTCAGGTCCATCAGTGGCCGTGGATTGGTTTGGAGAGTCTTCGTGATCGACTAGCTGGAGGATCTCGGCGGTCGAGTTGTCCAGGAATTGAAAGAAGAGCTGGAGAACCCAATTTGTCACATCCCATGTTCTCTGGAGTTCTCGCAGTCCGAGCAGACAAATCTGAGCTCGGTATTCGGCCAGTTTCCTAGCTGTGTTCTGAGAGCGGCGGAGATGTATGGTGTGTATGCAGAGTGAGTTGAAGAGGCTTGTGATGCTGCAGCAGTGTCAGATCTGAAAACTTTATACGTATGGATGCTTTACTTACAGGTGTACATTTCCATACTGCACTAGATCCTTGGAGAGTATGTCTTCGATGATCCTCGTATTTCTACAAGCTGCTTGAAGTGCCCGCTCGCCCGTTTCATTTCCATCCTGCACATCTTGTGCTGCAACATAGGCAGACCGATACAACAGTATGAAAAGATTACTTTTACGGAAGATTAGCTAGTTTCTTTCTAGAGGATTGGAATATATGAGCTAACTTATAAGCTAAATGTAGTGATCCTACCCAAAACCCAAGGCTCGAGTCGGATGTGGGATTTGGTTTGAGTTCTAGGGACAATTGTGCTTCCCAATTTAACAAGTCGTCTCTGAGTTTTGATCGTTCTAGGTCGACATTTGGACCATCCCGCGGCGCAAACTCTTTTTGGCAAATCTTACCAACTGATATCGAGTATTAGTGGTTGAGTTGGAAAGTTTGGGGTTCGTAAGTGGGGCTGGAACTTACGGAGCTTTGCTAGTTTAACAATTTCAATGGCGTAGAGAACATGTTCCAGCTTTTGTTGTCCAAAATATGGAGGTAGTGGAGAATCCTCCTGCTCCTCGAAATCAGATAAATCGAGCATTTCCACATCGCAGTCCTCATCATGAATTCGTGTTGGCAAGCCAAGCGCTGCAGAGGATTGTCGGTCTCGGACCTTGCGAGAGTTAACTAGGCTCGCAATAGTCTCTGTAGAAAACATACATAGATAGACCACCAGATCCTTTTGCGCAGCGTCTTGTTACTCACATTTATGGCCGACAAACTGGTATTTAACCAATTAGCATCGGACTTCAGCCCTCAGGGCTAACTCAATATGATGGAAACACTCACGATCTATGCATTCCTTGCGTCTGAGCAAGGCTGATAGCAGACCCAAGCCAGTGTCGAGTGTCCTTCTCCAATAAAGGACCAGATCGCCAGAAACTCATGAGGAACAAGGACTGAGAGACAGTTATTTTATCCTTCTCATAATCTGCGTCGTAGATGTCCTTGGCATAGTTATACAGTGTACTCCTTGCGTCATGACGATTTGGATAACCGTGCTGCCTTAACGTCTCTTCGCTGCAATGGCTGGCTCCAACAAATAGAAGAGACTGTAACAGCAAAGGTGAGATAGTCTTAGTAGTATACGACTTATAGAGTGTTTTTCGATCCACTATTGGAAAACATGGATGAAACCAGGAGAAGTATGCGTGAAGAAGAACTTCGCGGGCCTCGTTTGACGGAAAGCTAAATGCGCCCTCTTGTACGAGATACGCTATTCTTTTCTCTCTGCGCTGCATCTCCAGCGGTCCTGCTGACATCTTTGCATTGACCGTGTCTGGTATGGGATATCGAAGCCGTGCTTTGTCATTAGGCGACGGCTGGTCTGGAGATGCTAAATCTTGACCACCATGGACCAAAGATATCGAATTGGATTCTCCCAGGTAGACCGTGGAGTCATTGTTGTCAACTCCGTTCACGATATCGGTGGTCGAATTTCCGTTAGACGGCGGTACAGCGTTGAAGTTCGCCGCATCGAAATTGGGCTGGGAGCCGCCAGTCTTCGCGCTCCTTCCATCCTCCAGCGTCGGAATTTTTTCAGCAGTAGAGCATTGTAATTCGTGAACGCGATAATCAGACATCCCCAGATGTAAAACACGTCCCGGGTCTTCGCCATTGTTCTGTTGCGATAGCTCATTTTGCTCTGGTTGTGTTCTTGTTTCATTTGACCCACGTAATCCAGCATGTCTGGAGTATCTGCGGATAGATTGTAAGCTAAATCTCGCTCGTCGCGATTATTAGGTTGTAGTGAGGCGGATTGGCATACTTCCCACGTTTGGATTTCATCAGCTCGCATGGAATATCCCCAACCTTGCAGTTTTTACATGGCCGTTCCTCCATTACGTTGCAGCGTACGCGGCGAGCATTACAGGTTCTGCAGGCCTTTTTTGCGCGGGAGGGAGCCTTTTTGGACGCACCATCTACGGAAGGAGGAGGGTTCGTCATGATTTTCAGCTGGCTCCTGAAATTTTGCGCTCGGTTTTTGGCCAATGTGATTTGGATAAGCGGTATAGGTCCCCAATGACGGAAGCGCTCTCTAATTCTGAAAGTCAGGGCCTCTAACCAAGGCCGGAGTCTATAGCTTGTTGCTGTTGAAGGCTTTCGAGGTGGAATGGCAAGAGGGAGCTAGAATTCGTGATTGGGATGGTGGTGCTTATTAGTTAGTTATAATAGGGCGACGCAAGTCGGAATGGTACTAGAGTTGCGCTAGTAGTTTTAGCGGCCCTTCGTGACGAAGGCTTCGTCACGCCAGAGACCAATCAGCAACATAACCAGCTGAAACTATGACTGTACTGTCGTACTTTATTATTCCTTTTCCTTTCAATTGGAACTTTTGCACGTAGCATTTCTATGCAGCTCCAATCTAGTAAATGAAGTTCGTTAATATTGCCTCGAAAGCAACTGGTACCCTAATCATATTCCCATCGAGTTGCCACTGTCGACAGCCTTGATCTACACTGAATTTTTCATAGATGTGCGACGTACGACGAAAGCAAATCCCTAATATTCATTCGAGCTGCTAATACCTTGGCGATATCGCTGGATCTCGGCATCGTAGGCAACGAGGTTCACAGTCAATGTTCGAGATTTGTCTAGCACTCGCTGTGAAGACCCTGGAATTGTCATTTTGGACCTGAACCCCAGCGTTTGTATAATATCAGCCATGAGATCGCCAGTGGATGCTGCTACTGAGACTGAATCGAAGGTCTGTAACTTCTATGGTTCATGGTTTACTGTTTCTTCTATGTTCATACCGCCGACGGTCGAGATTATAGTGCTGGACAGTAGCTCTCGGGATCGAATTTCATTGCCAAGTACAGCACATCAGAAGGCTCCACAAACGTGTGAGGTATTATTTTTATAACCCGACGTTGAGGAGGTGGCTTCTGTGTAGTGGACGATGTGAAGATGTCGGCGAGAAAGGAGACACAAATTTGCTCCTTGGGGGACCTCTTGCCTTGATATTTTATCATCCTGCATTGATATATGACTCAAGTACATGCTGCTTAACCCTCGAGGAGCAGCTTGAACGCATATGAATCCACAGGTATTGTATCTGCTTATACACCCAACAACCTCCTCATCTCCGACCCCATCGTCCCGGGGTGAGGAACAATAACTGCCCCCGCTCTGGCTAATGCTTGGATCTTGGCCTCAGCACCCAAGTCCTCGGGAGACATCAAAGCCCCAGCATGACCCATAGTCCTTCCCTTCGGGGCCGTCCTTCCCGTGACCATGGCAATGATAGGTTTGGGATTCGGTTCGGTCTTCATGTATTCCTCGATGAGTTCGGCGGCATCGAGTTCAGCTCGCCCGCCGATTTCTCCAATCACGATTATGCCTTTGGTGGAGGGGTCATTGAAGAACAGCCGTAAGCCGTCGACGAGTGTTGTCCCTGTTATGGTCGTTAGCAAGCCATGATCAGACAAACAGCTCTGAGAACAGCACGACAGAGTCAACATACCAGGCAACATATCGCCACCCATACCAACGACAACACTCTGCCCCAAGCCAGCCATCGTTGTACTCCCCACAGCCTCATAACTCAACGTGCCACTCTTGCTTACAATCCCAACCACGCCTTTCATGTACTGTTTATAGGGCATGATGCCAATACGACATTCTCCCGGTGCGATGATACCCGGGCAATTAGGCCCCACAAGACGGCTCTTTGATTGCGTACGCAACACTTCTTGTACACGCAACATGTCATGCACAGGGATGTGTTCAGCTACCGAGACCACGAGTGGCACTTCTGCCTCTATTGCCTCGATGATGGCAGCGGCGGCATGTGTCGCAGGAACAAAGACCGAGGTAGCATGCGGCTTCACCTTTTCCATTGCCTAGGAGTGGTGTCAGCTTTCGGGTGAGTCTCTTACAATTATTTTGCCCTGTTCCCCAAGGATAATGCAACTAGGGAAGTCTTGGATAAGACAAGAAAGAATAAGGAAAAGGAAAGGCTCTCACCTCCCGAACGGTATTGAAGACAGGTAGACCTAAATGCGTCATCCCTCCTTTGCCAGGAGACACTCCTCCAACAACATTCGTCCCATATTCAATCGTGTCCTTTGCATTGATAGTCGCCTGTTTACTTGCAAATTAGTATTATCGACCAACTCCCCTTCTCTACCAACAGTGCATCCGAACCGCGTTCGTAAGGTGAAAAGCAATTACTTACAGCTTTACCGGTAAAACCTTGGTATATCACTCTTGTGTTCTTGTTCACCTGGAGATTGGATATGGTATCGAGTTCATACTTTAAAGGTGAAGAAAAGGGCAGTGGTGACACAGATTGTCGTAAAGAGGTAGGGCTAGACAGATTTCTTCTTAAGATTGGGGTAATTCCGCCAGCACTGCTGTTGTTTCTGGATCTGAGAAAACGAAAACAGATTCGACCTGAGAGGCTTGATTTGATGGCCATGCTCACTACTCCACAGGGTCGGCTTTGTTAGATTTTGAGGACGAGATAATATGGGCTGAATGGAGCAGTTCAGTATGAAAACTCTTACTTGCTGATTAAATAAAGGTTCGGACGAGTGGAAATGATGCCAGCTGGTAGGTGATATCCCAGTAACAACAGCTCCGCCTCTTGTATCTGAAAAAGCCAAAGGCACGATCCAGTCAGCTACGTTCCTTCCCATGATCCTCATCATTTTGTCGGCAAAGCGACAAGGCTTATCCACTTTTGATAGTCAAACCCGATTCGGCACGGGCTAAGGTAGAGTGGGACCGAAGTCAAAGTCAAGAGCCACCACGGAGCGGATTACCACGTGCTCCATTTCGGCTTTTCCGGGGTTGAGAGAGGGGCAGGAATCATATAACCGACACTATAACCGAAGGTTGAGGACAAAACAATCCGGACCACTTAGCCCGAGTCTTGGTGACTAAGTGTCTAACAAAGTGTCCGGATAGTCACCAAGACTCGTGCTATGTATCCGGATTGTTTTGTCTTCGGATTTTTTGTCCCCAATGAATATCACGTTCCACTCAATCCCACGCAGCGCATAAAGCCGAAATAAACAACGTTATATAGATGGCAATGGGTGATAATGCTGCAGGGTGGGGAGGACGTATGTACAATAGAGATGGACGTAGGAGTAGCAAATCAATTCCATTCGTCATCATCGTCATCATCATATATTACGAACCTCTTCTCTCCAAAACGTCCCTTCCCCAATTGCCCTTCTTGTCGGCACCACCTCGTCTCGAACCTCGAATTAGTCCGAAAATTTGGCCCTTAGGCGACGATGTTGACCAGAATCGCGATTCCAGGCAGCACGAGAACTTATTCTCACTGCTTGTCCCTTCCGGAGAAGCTTCGGTTGCGCCAATGGCTATCAAAGATCCAGCTAGAAACGCAGAGGCGCGCGCTTAGCATCCACGAACATCACTCTAAGGATTTACTTATACAAGTGAGACTGCCCCTTCCTTTCCATACTGTTCATGATGCGAAACTCCATGCCACATGATAGATACTTATCCTCGCCCTGTTTAGTTTGACCTCCCCATCGCACCTGGAAAGGTGATATCGAAACCCTCGGACGTTAAAGCAGTTACCTCAGAGATTGGTATGTCAATTACGCACACTCGACATTGTAGTTGCAATGTGAAGCTAATGGGAAGCTGCGCCAGGTGGTCCATGGATACTGAAATCGCAAATCCTAGCAGGCGGTCGAGCGAAGGGGAGGTTCATCGGGGGTTCAGAGAGTGGTATCCGAAAGGTCAACTCGTAAGCATCGCCCTCTTTATCTCTCATTATCTCTCTGTGTTTGTCCAAGACCATAATGAAGGACGAACCAGTAACCAACCCTAGGCCAGAAGAAGCCTTCTCAGCAGCAACAAGCATGCTAGGACACAATCTCGTGACAAAACAAACAACCCCTGAAGGCGTTCGAGTAGATAAACTCTACGTAACCCAAATGGTTGATTACGAGGACGAGTTCTATCTGGCCGTGACCATTGATAGGGCCAAATACTCGCCAGTGATCATTATTTCGAGGCAAGGAGGGATGGATGTGGAGGATGTCGCGGAAAGCCACATGCACAAGTTCCATTTCAATGTCAGCACGGGGGTTACTTCCGATATTGAGGCTGACGTACGGAAGAAACTGCAGCTTGATGACGTAGAGGGCGATGCGATGAGTGCTATCCTCAAGAATGTGGTGAAGCTATTTGTAGAGAAAGATGCCACGCTTCTCGAAATCAACCCGCTCGTCAGAACTGCAAATGGCCAGTTTGTCTGCCTGGATGCAAAGTTTAGTTTTGACGAAGCAGCCGCGAAACGTCAAGCAGAGCTCTTCGATCTCCGAGATCGGAGTCAGGAATGCGCCGAGGAGATCGAAGCAGAGAAATACGGTTTGGTCTACATACGCCTTGATGGCAATATTGGGAACGTGGTCAATGGGGCTGGATTGGCCATGGCTACCAACGATGCTGTAGAGCTGTATGGGGGGAAAAGTGCGAATTTTCTAGATGCAGGGGGGCAGGCGACCAAGGAGACGATGTTAGGAGCGTTCAAGATCATCATCAGCGATCCTAGGGTCAAGGTCATACTGGTAAATATCTACGGAGGTGAGTTGAAAATCTATATTGTGGCCGAAGAGGTGGAGATACTATGGCGTATGGCTGACAAGAGATGAACCGATGGTAGGAATCATTCGATGCGATATGATCGCAGAATCGATCATTGCAGCAGCAGCAGAGCTTGGTCCTTTGGCTCACCCCATGGTTGTCCGTCTCCAGGGAACCAATTCTGAAGCCGGGTTGAAACTGGTACGTATTCATCTCCCCTATTGCTCGTATCATGAGGGTATCATGAAGGTCACAAGCAGAACGACTGACAGTTTATAAGATTGAGGAATCGGGATTGGGACTGTACACCGAGAGTGAATTCGGTGCTGCTGCGGCAAAGGCAGTGGAACTGGCCAATGGAAGATAATTTTGGATCTTACTATATCAGTCGCAATCCATCATTCCAGGATGTATGCCCAAATTCTTGATAGAAATAGTGTGTTCATTGGATTCTCGATTTGTAGAGGGCCCAAAGTTGCGAAAGAGACTAACTGCTTTACTAGAGGCACGTCGAGTCTGAGCCACCCTAAAATACCGGTGTAGATAAACTACAATTAATCATGATGGTATTGGACTGTATAACCTGTCTTAGCAGACTCTTTGTCTAACTGTCTTGGAGATCCTCTGTAATTCTGCGCCGATGGCGGCCCGATAACGGCCCGAAAAAGCCGAAGTTTTCGTTGGCTTTACGGAGAATTCCGCGGTAGGACAGAGCTTTAACAGCGTCTTGAAGAGTAATAGCGAGCTGAAATGGTCATCATCTCAGCAAGACCGTCAACGCAACAGCCGTTTGATATCCTTGACGTACAGTGTCACGGACTAAACTTAAGCGATCACGCGATCTCGCTTGATATTGTCACGTGACTCTTTCCTATATGCTCAGAACAGTGACCCCGGCCTGACAATTATTTTCAGTGACGGCCTATAGATCTGCGGATATCTTCTTGCTTATTAAATCTTTTGTATTTGGATTCTATGCCTTCAGTGTCACCTGTATAGCGTGATGCAAGGGAGAGTAAGGCGCATCAGCGGAATTTTCGACCGACAGGGAGTTGAACAGGAGAGATATTTGGATGAGTGAGACCGGAGAAGTACAAAAGAGTGCTCAGTATAATAGAAGCTCCCGCAGAGTTACCTATAAAACTAATCTGTATTCATATCAACTCAGAAATCAATACCAGAGAAGCAGCTTGTTAGGGAACAAACAAGACTTATTGATTGTATTGATAAGACAAACACAGAGGGCTCAAGAGGATGCAAACGGCACCAGGGTTTATATACAGAATTAAGCTCACGAGGCCTCAAAAGTCACTTCAAGGGTTTGACGGGGACCTTAGTCAATATTGGACAGAACCTCTGATCAATACCATGACACAGCTAAATACAAAATTGAAAGCAGTTAGATATAGGCCGGAATCTTGGCACGGGTTCTTAGATCACCTGGCTAGTCCACGTGAGTTAAGTGAAATCGAGCTCGACTCCACCACTGCGATCTGTAAGACTCTGTAATCGTAACGCCACCCACCATGCCTGCGGTAGAACTTCCCGTCCAGCACTTTTGATTATATTCGAAATATTCGAAATATTTTGTGTTGAAGTGGCGGGTACGCGTGCATCTGAATTCCACTTCCAAGCAGGGTGACCATGCCGGGATTAGGCCACTACGTTATATTTTTGTGCATTTCCTATTATGCGGTCGAACTCGTCACGAATGCTCTTGGATTCCTGTAAAAATTGTATGACCGCCTCAGCTGTCTGTCGTGCCCCCTTCTCGCCGAGGAAAAAGAAGTGGTTTCCTTCGATGCCTGTAATCATCCGGTCCGGAATACCATGAATCAAGAGCCGTAGGTCTTGTAGTAGAGTTGTATATCGGTCGAGGTCAAAATTGTCAGCACCAGAGGGCTTTGGCATGCTCTTTCCCATCACCTGCTGGATATCGGCATGGAACTTATAGGTCATCAGGAAGCCCCAAGTAGCTTTGTCGGTGATGGAGTGCCGCAAGTCTAGGGGACTCGTCGGATAGATAGCAGCCATGACTGGCAGCTCAACGTAGTTGTCTGCCTTGCCATTCTCCAGTATTTGCCACTTGTCTTCAACTAGCTTCTGTTCTTGTGCGTTGAATCGAAATCCAAAGCCTCCTGCCGCCGCCGGTGTGGCGCCAACGTATTCGCGTTTGTAGATGGCAGGGTCCACAATGATCCGCCCATTGTTGATTCGATTCTGCTCGGATAGTTGCGGCGCGGAGATGTGATATAAAGATGGGGTTGTCCAGTAGCCAGCCTTACTGCAGATGACTTCTAAATTCGGTGAAGTCGACCCCAGGCCCCAGAGTGCTGGGGTGGCTGCGAGTGCCACATACAAGATAACCGTGAGCCCTAGTGCCTTTGCTGCCGTCGTGACTGGTTCCATCACCTTGCCACTCATGCTCCAGGACAGGATAACGACATTCAGTGGTAGGCTGTGCTCATCCACGACATTTTTAATCGCCTTTGCAGCCTGTCGCCCCCAGTCGCGCAGTGAGAACTCGCCGCCGATGGGAGGCATGACCTCTAGCTCAGTTTCCAGCGGATATGAGATCCCCAGGAACCCGAATCCGTAGTGCTGGAACCAGTGTGCCAGGAAATCCTCACGGTAGCTTCCCTCGTGTCCGCCGTACGAGATCCGCGCATTATGTGCCAAACCGGGGATGTAAGCCACCAGCGGCTTCGACGTATCACCATCCCCCGGAAAGAATTTGGTCAGCACTGGAAACCCCTCTAGGGATTCCAGCTTCTCTCCGTGGTATAACCGGGCAGCAACCTCTTGTGGCACCGGTTGAGACGCCGCCATTCCAATCTCCTTATCTCTTAGGTAGAGATCGATAATGTAGGAGGAGAGACGAATAAAATCCTCTATACACCACCAACTTGAAGATATTTCTGCTTTTTAGAGAATGTTGTATTACTGAAATATATGCGTTTTATATTGTCACCGGCTCCTTGTTCCTCCCCGTCCTTCGTACTTTGTTCAGGTTGGGGAACTATTGATTATGTTGCCGCTTGCGGCCCGAGATTGCCTTCCGTACGGAGTATGTATAACGTGATATTTCCTCTTCTGTCAATAATATTTTTCATCCATAAATCCTGTCATACAAACATATGATATATCTTATCCTCTCGGGTAGCAGTTACGGGCGCAAATTGAGGTATTGTATGCCTGTTACTCAGCACGAGGCCATGCTTCAGAACTCAACTCTTAGAACAAGCCCTCATACATCGGGCCGCGTTCGGGCCGCTGGACGGCGGGCACTCTTGTAACAGTACCATCGGCTGGTATCCGAGGCGGCGCTAAACGTCATCTGTAAGTGCACGTTGCATCCTACTCTGTGCGAGAAATGCCGAGTGTAGCCAAGGACGATCTCGCCGGGAGGAATGTAGATCGAGGGCCGAAACGCGCTGACATAGTAGTAGTCGTCGCACATACCTACGCCGCTCAGCCCGCAATGAAACCGCCGTCGTGGAGCCAGACACGATCTCGAAGTCGAAGGATATTGACGGTCAAACTCGGCCCCCGCGTGTAACGAAGTCCTGATTTCCGTCTTCGGTGGACTCGGCTACATGTAATCGGAGACCGACCGGCGGAAAACAAAGCTCGTCAGGAACACTTTTCCTGCGCAAGTCCTTGACCTACTTCTGCATGGCCATTTGATACATAGCTAATTCGCCCAAGAGACTGGTGTACAGTTAAAATAGTCATAAGTTGCAATTATTCGCGACAGTGACGGCTTTCTGCGTATAGTATAGAGCTACATGCCGATGACGGCCCGATCTTGGCGTATAGCGCATTTGGAGATATGGCGGCCATCGGTAGAAGTCCCGGACTTTCCGGGGTTCTATTTGCATATATAAAGTCACCGGCGACGTACTCTAGTTCCACTAAATACTCCTTCTGTGGCCCACTGTTATAATACGTCAAAATGGGAATCCCGACTATCGTTGAGTACTCTCTCAGTAAGCTCTTCTACAGTGCCCGTGCCCGCGACAAAAAGCTCTTTACTAGAGGTCCCGCATTTTCAGATTTCCCGAACGCTACAATCGATATTGAGTCACCTGAAGTCGGACCCTCCAGCTCTTATCTGAGCGTGCAACACACCCAGCTTGGCGAGGAGCGAGTTCCAGAGCTTCGATGGTCAAAACAAGCAACTGATGATGTCATCGCTGGTATTGTGCAAGAGTACATCCTTATCGTCGAAGACCCCGACGCACCGCTCCCGACTCCTATCACCCACGGTCTTTATTACTCAATCCCATCGACTGTCACCGGCGTCAACAATGGTGACTTTAGGACTGCGGAAGACTCCTCCTCTACCAGTACATATCATTTAACCGGTGGATTCAAGTACGGCCAAAATCGTGGTGGAAAGATTTATTTAGGACCACGGCCACTGCTGGGCCATGGGCCACATCGCTATTTCTTCCAGCTGATCGCACTCAAAGAAAAGGTCGACGCAGGAAACCTGAGCACAGTTGCAAATAAAGAAGAGCTGGCGCTGGAGATCCAGGGAAAGGTCATTGGGTGGGGTGTGTGGATTGGTGTTTACGAGAGGAGATGGGAGTGATTTGCTAATTAATCGGTCGCTGGTAGACATTAGTTGGAGGCTAGGAATTGATATGACCATGAACCATTTGGTATTTGTGATTAACATCCCGACATATGCCATGGTTTCACTGACAGTGTGTGCAGTAGGTTACAGGAGGTCCTGTAAGCTGTGGTGTTCAGGTTAAGTTTAGTGCTTAAAGGTTTGAACTGGTACCTCCGTACATACGAGGTTATCACCATCCCTTAGGGAGCAACACAATTGTGGCGGTGAGTGGACGCACACTCCTTTCGCGATTCCAACCTGGTAGCTGTCAGTATCGAGTACAACTAGGAAGTGTTTCAAGGTGTTGTATCCAAGGATGAAGTTGAGGCCTTGACCCGTATTTGTTCCAAGGTCGCCTACTGCGAGGTAGCATTTGTTTACATCGCCTCCGATGGCAGTATTTTGGTCGGCTGGCCAATGTATTGCTCAACGGGGATCTCGAATGTGGTATCGCCAAACTGAAAGAAAATTGATTCCAGTTGGTCACAGGAGTCCAGTAGTGGAAGGCTGGTCGCCTCATCTGCTGTTGCGCCAATAAGTCTCAGGAAGGTTGAATAGGAGTCTGAGGCCAGCAGGGTACTTGAGCTGCTATGGTCGATTATTCCAGCGGTGAGAGGTTGTATAGAGGTGCCATTTTGCCTAAACAAGTGTGTTTGATTTCAGCGCAGCTGCATTCACGTGAATTTACTGAAGCGTCCAGCTGTCGCTGCCTCGCGAGATTGCCGAATAAGGCTCTTTGCTACAGACGGAGGGGGTGCCAAAGGCGTGGTGACAATAGGATTCATTCAGAAGCTGCAAGAAGCCTTAGATCCAAAGCGTCCAGTACAAGAGAACGCCGGCCTTTCCATAGGAACAAGTACTGGTATAGTGCCTATCGCGCTGCTGTCATCAGGTGCTGACGTATCATAGGCGGTGTCATCAATTTGGGACTATTTGGAAAGAACTGGACCCCCAACCAATGCCTAACATTCTTCCGTAAGTTTGCAAAGATCATCTTCGCGTCCAAGGCAAAAGCTAGGTTTTCCATCTGGTCCTGGATATCTCTCTGTTCATGGGTTTCATGGATCATGCGCATCTCGGGCGGCCGCTACGACGCAGATATTTTGGAAAAGTTTCTTCAAGAGGCCTATGGAACCACTCCCATGTTCCATACAGCTAGGCCGTCGGGCATGAAATACGCAGTTACTGCAACCACGTTATCTGATGCAACATTGTGCCTCATCTCTAATTACCACACTAAAGGAAAGCCGACATCTAATTTAGGTAAGTTTGCCTACTCTTGTTACAGCATCATTGATAATGTTTCAGGATACAAACATCTTGCACCTACGAGCGATAAGGGTGAAATATTAATTTGGGAGGCGTAAGTGACCGAACTATCGTCACGTATACAGTTGCTAATATGGCCAGGGCGAGATGCACCACTGCAGCACCTACGTAAGACGTATCGATACAATAATAGCTGACGCAGAAAAGCTAACCGTGTTAGAATTTTTAAACCAAAGCGCCTTCGTTCCTTTGGCACGTTTCAAGATGGGGGTTTGAGAAATAATAATCCAGTCCGGCCAGGACTACGCTTGGTTTCACGAATTTGGGAAGATGGCGACTGCGACATTGTCCTTTCCATTGGCAACGGATTCGAGCAGAAGCCCTTGTCACCGGTTGCATCGAACTTCCGGAATCTCTTCCTGGACGGGGCTCTAGCTCGCTTATATCGGGCATCAATGGAATCATTATCCTTAAATGGGCAGAACAGCTGGGATGATCACTGGCATGGATTAGATGAAGAAACAAAAACAAACCACTTCCGTCTGAACTTGCCTTTACAGGGCAAGGAACCTGGTATCGACGACATTGACAGTATGGATTCTCTTTATCAAAAAACTATGTGCCACCAAGGGGATATGATGGAAATCGTTAGAGCATTCAAAGGAGTAACATTCTTTTTTGAGCTTGACAGAACTCTAGTCGACGATGGACCGTTCTACATCTGCTACGGTTCAATACTCTCTAGAAGCCCTGGCAGTCCCAGATTTATACAACTACTTACTTCGGACTACCCTTACGCGCAGTTCTTCAATCATGGAACATCTCTCGGGTATATCAGCAAGAATGATATCTGCAAGCTTTGTGGGCGCTATACCAAGCTGGTTGCATTTCGAGTCCGCCACTCTTCCGATCAAGCCGACATCTACCTTAGATTCAACAGACTATCCCATCGGCGTATAAGTGCATTCCCAAAGCCAATCGACTGGTTCATTAAGCGACAAAAGCTAAACGCCAAATTCGGGCAGCCGAATCATAAAAGCACTGTAGAGCCACGACAATCGGATTGCAGCTGCCAACTCCAGCGTAAAAGGGATATCCCAATCAGCTTGGCGGGGAACCTCAAACGGCGTCTTGTTACTCGGACTAGAACGCGAAGAAAGAAGATTCGAGGGAATGGAGATTAATGACTTAAAAGCAGCATTCCATAGGAGTACAGAGCATTATCGAGATTGTTTAAAAGCTGGCAATAGGGCTGGGTGATAAAGGCATATGAATTGATTTCCTTACACTATAAAGTCTGATAAAACGAAAGACCAAATCATAATCAAAATAAGTAGTGAATGGAGATTAATGCCTTAAAAGCGGCATTCCATAGGAGTACAGAGCATTATCGAGATTGTTTAAAAGCTGGCAATAGGGCT
>JPKD01000049.1:0-32837 GCA_000750935.1 Pseudogymnoascus sp. VKM F-4519 (FW-2642)
TCGGTTTTAACTGGAATAAAAGGTACATACAGGACCAGGTAGTTTAGCTTATAGCGCATAGCAAGAAGCTTACATAATAAATCAAATCAAATCAAGCATAGATGGTAGGCTAGGTATCGTTGGATTTCGGGTTGTGGAGAATACTCTCGCGACCAGCTTGGATTTGGACAGAAGGACAGCGATAAAAATGGGACCACACATCGTAGCAGCACCCTAGATACTTGTTATCGCTCCATGTTCCCCCTACACGGGCGCCCCTTTTCTAGAATCACAAAACTCCTGCCATTACCGAGTCGGAGCGAATCAATGGCCACGGTTAGGCCCGAGATGCCTGCGCCGATATCACCAGATCAACTTCAGAACGGGTTTCGGAGACCATAGTTGCTGTCGTCTTGGATCGTGAAAGTAGTAATAACGCCAGGATTTCCTGATTCTTGTACTGCTACAGAGGTGCTTCTGCGTTTCCTTACAACAGAAATCTATCAGCGTCATGCCTTGCCATATGAATGCGGCTCACCTCTCGGATCTCGCTTCTCGGTTCTCCTCCACAACATTGCAGTGCGCATGGCTTGCTCCTGCGGCACAACCCCACGGGCACGACCCGCACCTCGACTGCACCACCTCCTCGCCTAGTGCTCTACCTGCCTGTACCTCGGTAGTCACCTAGAAAGAGTTCCGTTCTTATCCCTATAAATTGATTCCCAACCGTCTTCCTGATATTAGTTCTTAACCTTCTTCCGTTTCATTGAGTCTTTAGTAAATCAATCAAGACGGCCGATCTCGACTTACACAAATGAGGGCGCTTCAATTCTTTGGGAAAGAGGACGTTCGACTGAGCACCGTCGACATACCTGCGATTTCCCCTGGGCAAGTCCGAGTTCGGCCAGCTTTCGTAGGAATATGTGGAACAGGTCATTCCTTCCTTCCTCTATCGCCCTCAGACAATTGATCATGAAACAAACGGGGCACCGACTGATCGTATACTTGCAGATGTCCATGAATATGCCAGGGGTGCGACTATGATTCCCCAGGAAGCACATGCCCTCACCAACCGATCGATCCCCATCACCCTTGGTCACGAAATCAGCGGCGTGGTTGATGGGGTTGGGCAAGGCGTCCACGACATCCAAGTTGGGGATCATGTTGCTATTCTACCCATTATTTCAGACAATACGTGCTACGCCTGTCGGCAAGGTCATCCAAACTGCTGCGACAAACAAGGCCTTTACGGACTTAGTGGGTCACTCTTTCTCCGTGTTCTAGTCCATGTACTGGCCCAGTACTAACAATGCCATTCTTGAAGGCACCGACGGAGGTCTTGCCGATTATATGGTTGTTTCCGCCAGCAATGCGAGAAAGTTGCCGCCAGGCATTACTCTTGATATCGCAGGTACGTAACGTGCCACCGCAGGGCCATTTCAGAGGCGAGGTGAAAAAGGAAAACCGTTCTAAATAGCTACTACAGCACTAGTCGAGCCGCTGTCTGTGGGTTGGCACGCTGTACAGTGCTGTGTCACGAGCGAGACCACTTCGGCCTTGGTCATGGGAGCAGGGCCCATAGGTCTCTGTGTCATGCAGGCACTGAAAGCACGTAACATCTCCACAATCATTGCCGTCGACACCAACCTAGCCCGTAAGGATGTAGCTACCTTAGCAGGCGCACATCACTTCATCAATCCTCTGACAGAAGACGTCCCATCTTTTGCTGCCCGAATCTGCCAGGATAGCAGCGGTGTTCATGTTGCCTTTGACACGGCAGGCAAGCAGGCAACTCTCGACCAATGTGTAGCTGCCCTTTGCGCGGGAGGTACAGTGGTTAATATCGCCGTTTGGGGTGGGCCTGCGACAATTCTACCGAACGCTTTTCTGCTTAAGGAGAAGCGATATTTGGGCACGGCAGTCTACACAAGAGAAGATTTTGATGCTGTCATCCAAGCTATTGCATCAGGTGAGCAGCCCCTGCTATGCTTTCGTGGAGGTTGAAATTAACATAACACCTCCAGGTATCATTGATCCGGGATTTATGATTACATCTAGGATTCCCCTAGCGGATGTGGTGTCTCGTGGCATACTAAAACTTCTACACGATCCTGGTTCAGACGTGAAGATCTTGGTCGATCTAGGAATTCTTTGATAGCTATAGATTCCTAGAGAATTAATTGTTATATGAGAAATATGAAAAAAAAAAAAAAAAAAAAAAAAAAAAAAAAAAAAATCAATCAATCAATCGTGATGTGGCATCGAAATGCGACGAAAGGAAATATAAATACAATATGATCCCTTGAAAGAACATCGAGCCACGCAGTCCTTTTAGAATCTCGAAAACCTAGTTTTCCCGATAAAAATCGCTATAAGCACATTTGTCTCTCTATTTGAGTATCAGTGTAAAAATTTAAAGTGCATGTGATTATCGAAAAAGAAGAGGAAAGGTAAGAACAGCCACACTAGTAGAAACAATGAGAACTTTGACATACGAACATGAAATTCCCTGTAATTCAATTGTCTCATTCTCATCCCCATGCAATCGTGTAAATCATTACAGCTAGCTACCTTTTAATGAAAAGTCACTTCCAAACCGCCGCTACAAACTCCTCCACGTCTTGAAACAAGTCTTGCGGTCTTTCTAAAGCGGCAAAGTGCCCGCCGGCCTCATGCTGCTTGTGCCAGACGAGATTACCAGTCGTCTTGACCCAGGCTTGAGGAATCGGCGCAATCTCCTTCGGGAACCACGAGTAACCCATCGGCTTTTCAACATAATGCTTCAACGGCATGGACTCTGGGCTCGGACCGAAGAACTGGCGATACGGATATATAGATCGGGGAAATGTCTCCGTGAACCAGTAGAAGGAGACGCTGTCTAGAATCTTATCTAAGCTGAGAGGCTCATCTACCCAGTCCAAAAACTTCTCAGCGATCCTTTATTGTGCGAAATTAGCTGTAATTTCTTATGAGAGGTGCACTCTAACTCTTACCATATAAGGAGTGCTAGGGGTGATGTGGAAAGAAGCAAACCGATCGTCGCAGGTCGTTGCCCGTGTTCTCGGGCATATGCGTCTCCCTGGGCGCCGAAAGCACCTGCTCTTTCCAAGCCTTTCAGCTCAGCTTCATTGATGTCCGCAGGATCGACTCCTTCCGGAGGCATCATCAAAGCAAAGTTAACTGTGTTGCGACCTGGTGTCAGTAGCCATTAATTTTTTTGAAAAGGGGATGGTATTAACTTACTGTGAGCGGCCTTGCAAGCTTTATGACGAGCAGCAAGGATGCGTGCTACAAAACTTCCTATATCACCTCCTTGAGCTATGTAGCCGGTTTCGAACCCAAGACCCACGAGAAGCTTGTCAATGATGTATGCCATTGACTCCAAGGTCCACTCCCTTTCAAGTGATGGTCCAGAGGAGAAGCCGTAACCAGGCAGAGAAGGGACGATGAAGGTGTAGGGGAGCCCTTCGGGTTTGTACTTTGATTGGGCGAGCTCAAGAAAGCTCAAGAACTCGAGGGGGCTTCCTGGCCATCCGTGGAGGAGAACCACAGGCACTGCATCTTTCTTCTTGGACCGAAGAGCAAGGAAATGTATGTCGTACCCAACTCCGTCTTCGCCTTGAACAGTGGCTTTGAAATTGTCGAACGAGTTGATGCGGGCTTCAGTTTTACGCCTACGGGGCGAAGAATCAGATCATCAGACACACAAGCACAACTGAAAAGATGGCATAGTTGAAGGATAATACCAATCATATTTCGAAAGCCAGTACTCTCGTGTCTTCTCGGTCCAGTCTCGTGACAACCCAACACCAGGCCCTGCGCTGGTGGTATTTTCAAATGTCGCTGGGCCGATTTTGGAGAGCCGTAGCAACTGCTTGAATTCGGCGATCGCCTCTTCCGCAACATGAACCTCGAAAGGGCGAGAGTCCAAAGCGCCTGGGAAGGAAGAAGCCATGTTGCTGGTCTGATTTTGACGAATGAATAACAATAATATCTACCTAGGAATCAGATATCAGCTGTGATGTAAACGATAAGGCACCAGTACTGTAAACAACCGAGTTTGTGAAAGTTTACGCACCCCGCTCGCTGCTAATGAAAGAAGGAGGCTTGCGTGCCGATGAGTATGCTAATGCACTGTACTTCAACACGCAGCTACTTGTAGTACCCTGAATAAGTGCGGGGCGGTGGGGAATCGCCGTCGTACCTTGACAAGTGATCAGCCGACTCGGCTCCCCACGCGCCGTTTCCTTTCCTCGCGACTCAGGCGTCCCTAATCCCTACCTAGGGTATGTACTGCATTGGATTGGGCATAAAAACGACGCAAATGTCGATGTGGTTAGGAGAGGAGCATCCATCTCATCGTTTGTTGACATTGTTCGGCAACTCTTTCACTGCCTTTAACATCACATCATTCAAAACCGTACATCGTTAGTCGCTAATCTTCAACAGTCAGCAAGTCACTTGCTCATTCATTTACTTGCCCAGGTACTCGTCGCAAGACAACGAGACGTAGAATACCAGAGTAAGTAAACATGTCTGCCAACGCACGGGTCTTAGGGCCAGGGCTCTGCACCTGCCCGACTGCCTCGCCTGCCTCGCTTTAATGAACGAGTGGCCATTGTGACTGGCGGATCAAGCGGTATTGGACGCGCCATTGCCCTGGCCTATGCCCGCGAATGTGCTCGGGTAGTAATAGCAGACTTGGAAGAGCGCTCCAAAGCTATATCCGAGTCGGACCTGACGACCTTCGAGTCCATCCAGCAGGATCCCGACTGCGATCATCCAGCATCTTTTGTCCGGACCGATGTCTGAACTGCCGACAGTGTCAATGCCTTAATTGCCGAAGCAGTTAGGGAGCATGGACGGCTGGATATGTATGTAATTGTACCCCAGATCCGCGCCCCGGAGCACAAGACAGACTGCCACCTATCAGTCACCAAGTGCGTTTGTCTGATGGTCGACAGAATCGTGAACGCGGCGGGCATTGCCCCCGAGATTCATAACCCGCAGCTAGGGCTGATAATTGAAGGCGAAAATTTTGATTTTTTGAACGAATTTTGACCATTTTGGCTTCAAGATCTACGCTTACGAGTTCAAATTATCTGGCCTCTAATTCGTCAAATTCGAGGCTATTTTTATCGTCTTTAGGCTTCAGTCAAATATTCAACGAAGAGCTCCTATTTATATAGGGAATGATGTCGCATTTATTCTAATCTATAAACGTTTGATTCTCCCTCTGATCGGATGAAGTCGGAGTGCTGGAAATGACTGGAGTACATGGTTTATCTGTTCCCAATTAGTAAAATCAAAGAATGAGGGGATCTACACATACCAGCAGGGTCTTCTATTCGTTCATTGATCTCATCAGGCCTCCAAAAAATACTGTTCTTCCACTGCCAAAAGTCCAATTTCATTGCCTCCTACAAGAGTTTAGTGTTGGCCTTGTCCTCGGACGAGTAAATACTCCTTAAGAGTGCCAACACCCGCACTGTATCTGCCTTCAAGGAATAACGGCGGATCCCAATTTCGTCCTTGCAGTCACTGAAAAGGCGCTCGACGTCTACCTCTGAAGCTGAACAAGCTAGTAAAGCTCGAGCGGCTGGAGCAAGAAGTTTCCAATCCTACAATTTTCTTTCTACTATTTTCGACAATACTCGGGATCATCATTCTACTCAACAGGCTCCAGTTCAATCCAACGGAGAAGCTATTTTGTAGGAAGGGTATGATTGGCTACTGCAGCGGCTTCCTTCTTCTTCTGGAGAGATCTGAAAACAGCCAAGGACATACTCGCCGGTCAAACCGCAGGGCAAACAGATGGTATAGGACTATCAGCAAAGGGATCTGCCTCTTTAGCATCTAGTTCCAACAATATTGGCCATTCCTTGCAAAGATACTCAGTTGCAGCTTGAATGACCTCACCCTTTTGATCAGGCATTATATCTTTGATTATTTCCGTCCGATAGCGAGGGTCCAAGATGTGAGCAGCATAGAGCAACGCATTCTTCTCAAGCTTCCTGGAGTATTTTATATACTTCTTTCTCCCAGTAGCAAAAGCATCCCGAAGTGACTGATCAAGCTCCGTATAATTACTCAGACCATTCGTCACTTGATCAAGAAGATTATCCAAATCCCAATATATTTCCAGACTCCGGCTAACCTCCGGCATTATCTCGGAGACTTGAAGCGTCATGGTTTTGAAAGGCTTAAGTACTTTGGCAAGCTGATGAAGAGCAAGCTCCTCGTTCAGATTAAGAGCAAGGGCTACGACTTGCGGATAGCTGTTGATGAAGTCCTTGTGTTCAGCCAGGAGATCAATGAACTACACAATCATGTCGTACAAGGAGTTCCACCTGGAATCGACGTCGTAGATGGGCCGGCGATTCCTGGCTCTCGGCATAAGGGCCCAATCTTGCTCGCGTTGAGTTGATTGAAGAATCCAAAGATTTAGCAATCGAACTTTAGCAATACAGCTACGGCTTTCATCCATTGGAATAATGTAGTTACTATCGCCGAAGTCTTTATCCCAGTTCTCCAACAACTTCTTCGCCTCCTTAGCAGTCCCCGCCTTCAATTCCCCTAGAACGTCCCCGCAGATGAGAGCAATGACATACGTAAAACAACGAATCCAACTGGCCTTGCCGTGAAAGTACATAGGCTTCTTCGAAAGACTGGTCACATCAGAATATTCCTTACAGAGACTTTGGAATAGTGCATTGCAAAGGGTCCTATTGTTGCCCGCATTGTCGCCAGTGATAGTGAAGAGTTTGCCTTGCAAGTTAAACTCAACCAACAGTCTCTCCACCACGAGCGCTAGTGCCTCGCCGGTGTGAGAACCTCGGACCTCAATGAATTCCAAGACCTCCTCACGCTCTTCAAAGTCAGGCGTGATCCAATGGCCAATAATAGCGAGGATTGGTTTCCGATTTGGGGCAGTCTACATATCGAGCTTGAAGCTTATCCTATCACACTCGACCTCCAGCTACTGTTTGAGGCCGATACGACGTTGGACGAAGTCGTCAAAGATGTGATTGCGAAGAGTAAGTCGACTTCGATAAGGATAGGCAGTCAAAAGGGAAAATAACATCTCCTGGAACTCTGGAGCCTCAACTGTTGAGAATAGCTGGGGGGACTTAACAAACCAGCGTCGTGTAGACTGCCGCGAAGTTAAGCGTGCTGTAACGAGACTTTCTATACCACTCCAGGTCAAATCAGGGTTAGTGGGATGAGAGGCCTTGACGTAGCCAGCTTTCTGTGCAGCGTGAGTATACTTCGTGATCCCATGAGTTTTGAGGTGGTCTCTCATTCCCGTAGTGGCTTGACCATGTCCATGATTTCCATTCTTTGCCGCCAATCCCACCCAAGTGCGCTCGTCGGCACCCACCCCACAGTCAGGAGGGGTAGTGGTGGGGTTTCCCCGAGTATGGGGTGCTGCTGAGACGAGGACGAGGCGCCGGCAGCAATGGAGAGGACGGGCTGTGAGTTCTACCTACCGATCGACTGAATTAGGGCTACATTGTCTATCTAGTGAAGTCGCTTCAAAAAGGCGTCTTGCTTTGTCGGCTATTATTGACACACACCCGCATCACGCATCACGCGTTTGTTCGAAGTCATAACCAAATCGAAATCGAAATCGACGTCGACATCAACCATCGGAGACAGAGTCAGGGCCAAAATCAGTCAGTGTCAGATAGAAAAGAGACACGCATATTGAAGGTGCCGAGATTCACATACTGGACCAAGCGAGTAAGTCTGCCCTACCTCTAGGGATTACTCAACACTACCCACAGAACCTCGGCTTTCTAATACCCGGGCAAAGTGAGAAGTCAGAGCCATAGTCATTTCCAGAGCAAAATCATTTCAATCTAAAATATCTGTGTTGTCAACATGAAAACTTTATCCGAGTCTCGTTGGCAGTCGCCTTCTCCTCAGCCGTTCGACTGGCTGCATCTCCAGTCGCTCTCCAGCTCCTTCCATGCCTCCTACTAGTCGCCGTCGGGTCTTCGCCGTGCATATCATCTACAGCACTTGGTTCCACCTGATTTCAAAGGTCCCTGGGCCTTTGCTTGCCAGACACACCGAGTTCTGGCGGACCAAGCGTTACTTCCGAGGCACATGGCTGGAAGAAGTTGTGAAGTTGCACGAGGAATACGGTCCAGTGGTGAGAATTGCTCTCAACGAGATCAGCTTTGTCTTTGTCAACGAGTGCGGTCTTAAGGAATTGTATGGCCATGGAAAACCGAGCCAGAAGACACAATGGTACGATACCTGGGTCATACCTGGTATGGGTGACAGTTTCTTCGCCATGACCGATCGCAACATTCATCGCCGTCTACGGAGCCGTGTATCGGGCACTTACTCAATGTTCGCTATCTTGGGTATGGAAGAGTTGATTACCGAGGTGATGGATCTCAATCTGAATGTCTTGTCCAAGATTGCTGCAAGTGGCAAGCCAATGCGTCTGGACTAATACGTCCACTATTTCACGTTTGACGCAATCGGTCAACTGGCGGTGGGGGGCCCAATTGGCTTCTTGGAGAAAGAGACGGACGTTGCAGGCAACATCAAATCTATACACGACGGCATTTATCTCATGGCAAACATGGGGCATGTTCCGTGGCAAATGTTCTGGTTCAACTTCATCGTACGCTATCTCATACGCAAGTACGGAGGGGAGAGCATGAATGCTTTCGAGAACTTCCTGGGCTGGCTTGAGAAGCGCGTTGATCAAAGGATGCATGAAGGGCTGGGCGACCGCAGGCCAGGCCTGCTGCAGTACTTCATCTATGGCAAGACGCCTGACGGCAACCCGGTCATGAAGGCCGCCGAAGTTATGATCGAGGGAGTCAACATTCTTGGTGCAGGCGCCGATACAACAGCTATTGCCATTTTCGCCGTCATGAGCAGTCTCCTGATCCATGACGACGCGCTCCAGAGAGTACGAAATGAATTAGACAAGGCCCATGAAAATCTTGGTCCCAGGGAGCTGCCCTTCCGAGACTTGGATCAACTCCCCTACTTCTCCGCCGCGGTCCGCGAAAACATGCGATTGCATCCATCCATCACATATCAGCTTCCCCGAGTACCTCCAGCCGAAGGCGTGAAGATTGTCGAGTATCACATTCCCACCACAGTTGCTTGCGGGATCAGTCCAGCAGCAATGAATCGCGCATGCGAGATATTTGGACGCGATGCAGACAAGTGGCACCCCGATCGGTGGTTACCCACAGACAACAGCGAGGAAGAAAAGAGAAGGCTGCGAACAATGGAACATAATCTGACAACAGTAAGTACGTTCCATCCCTGACAAAGCAGCCAGACTCGGAGTGTAAATTTGACTATGCTGACGATTGTGATGCTTAGTTTGGCATGGGTAGCCGAAGCTGCGTTGGGCGCAACCTTGCTACCGTGAGACGTTCAAGTACGTCGCTGGCTTTGTTCGCAACTTTGATGCCAAGGTGTTCAATGAGAAACAGCCCTGGGTTACGAAGTCGCAATGGTCCAGCTTCCCTCGCGACTTCTGGATACGGATCAGTCCACGCGAGTACAAGAAGTGACGTTGCATTTTGTTACTTTTTTTATATTTTACCTACCTAGTATATACCGCTTTCCAAGGTTGCTGTGTACTTCATTTATATAATATGATTGAGTGAAGCCTTGTTTCCCGAACTTGAGCAAATGTATGATCAAACCCCTTGAATAAGCTCTCTCGCATGATCGATGGCACGGTCGAGTTTTAGAAGCACTGGACATGCACAATTTAAATCGCCTCACTCTTTGATCGCATAACAGCATATAATAGCCGCCGCTCTGTTCCTGGCCCTTTCGTGGGTGACATGCAAAGATGTTCTAAGGAATCCCCCGGCGCCCCTGTCAGGGGCATCGCGAACAAACAAGGAAGTAGCGAGTCACCGCTTAATACGTGGAAAAAATAGGCGTGCGTGTCCAAAGTCAATTAGAAACCCTGGAGGTGTCCTTAAGGTCGTGGCAGCACTTTAATTTAGACTGATCACCACTGCAAGACTATTGTCCAAGACACGATTACTTCAAATCAGAAGAAATATTTGGGGTTGGATAATTGATAAGTCATTGCGTTCTGATACTATGCCCATCGACTAAAAGCTAGGAAAGCAGCCATAAGTAAAACAGAAAAGTTGAAAATCATCAGACGAGTTTACGAATAGAAACTATGGGATGGTTCTCCTGGCTCTTTAGATCCGACAGCCCTACAAAAGTATATGTATCATGCATCTTGAACACTAGGTGGCTCAGGTGAGTATACCCTTAACAACCACCCGATTTCCTAGAACCTCGCCAACTGAGCCCTCGCCCTCGACGCATCCTTCTCAGGGAGCTGATCGATGAGTTCCTCCAGCTTTGCGCAGATGCCCTCAACCTGCGCCGCGACGGCCTGATAGAAGGCTGCAGCCTGTACAGGATCCTCGGGTGCTTGTGGCAGCAAAGTTCCGAACCAATCCAGACGGGATTGAGCCAGCCAGGCCACCGTTTGCGGCTCCGCGTTCCAGCGGAGACCGTTCTTATGAGTCTGGATGTTGACGATCAGGTAGTCCATGGCTTCATCGGGATGTGGAATGACGCGGCAAAGCCAGTTCTTCTTGATCTCGTCATTGCCGTATGTGGCCTCGACGTGGGCGATAAAGGCAGCGCTGAAGACTTGCTGGCATTGCCGTACTGACTGGAGGGTGATTTGGTTTCCTAAGAAGACTGGCACAGGATCGGTCTTTGCTAGACCATCAGCGGTACAGTCGATGTACAGCGAGTCCGGGACAGGTTTGTACGTGCCACGCTCCAGAGTGACTTCGTCGACGGTCAAACGCACAACTCGACCTTGGCGGATAATCTTCGTGATCTTTCGGATCTGCTCGAGCTCTGCCAGGGAGACAGTGGCGCAACGGAACATGGTTGGCAAAACTTGCTCATCCAGTCTCGTGAACTGCAGAGAAGATTGCAGCCGCAGGAACAGATCTTCTGGAGATGTTGCGGCCATTATTGATTCATTGAGTGCTGCTATGCTGGCAGCAGTACTTTCGGCAAACTCTGGGCCAGGTTGTAGGGCTCCGCGTTCTATGTACCACGAATCGCGAGGCATGATCCACGATATATGTACAGGGTCGACCCCGTTTGCCAAAAGCCACAAACAGGTGTCAATGCCCGTCTTCCCAGCACCAACCACGGTGTAACCGCCATATGGTCGAGAGGTCTTCGGTAAGTCGTTAGGTATAACGAGATTCACACCCTCCGCAACTTGGTACCTAGGTGGTCTCATAGATGGAACCTCAACTTTCATATAGGTTGCATCGACGATCCGAGTCTTTTCTCCAACCCTATAAATTTTGTTCGTGACGATAGAGCGGAATTCGCCCTTACCCAGGTACTCATGCTTCGGGTGATAGCTGACTCGACCAGAAGGGAGGAAGATCCTGTTCATGACTTTACTGTAGTATGCCAAGACTTCGTCGCCAGTTGCGAGCTCAAACAGGTCTTTGTTCCAGCCAGTTTGATCGATGGTGTTCTCGCCAAGTTCCTGAGAGTTGACCCCATAGAAATTAGAAGGCTGGTGCAGGCGAACAAACGGGTACGCGACCAACCAATGGCCGCCCGGTTGAGCATAACGGTCAACAATGGCCACTGTGGCCTTGGTGTCGGTGAGCAATGTGTCTGTGAATGCCATCCCCATTGCACCTGCGCCAATCACCAAGTAATCGACCGTGATCGTCTCAGCCATGGTGAAGTTGAGTTTTGAGATTTTTTCTTTCTTGAAGTGGAATGCAGAATGCAGCGTATAAATTAGAGTAAAAGTAGGTAGTCAACTTGACAAGAGAATGAATGATCAAAGCGTTCAGACTTGGAAGGCACGCAGAAAAGATGACAGGCAAAGCAGGTACGTCGTGGACTTTTGTGGTCGTAAGGGATCCACCGGCTCGGAGACACCATTCCATCGATGCAAGGAACGCTCATAGATAGCTTCGCTGGCCTGTCTTCCCTGACAAGGAAGCTGTGGGGAATAGCCGAAGGCGAGGGCGGGGGCGGGGTTTACCCCGGATTGCCCCACGTAGGTACTATCTCAACTTTGTTCAGAAGAGAGATGTCCCACACTCCCAGCCCGAATATCCAGGCCCTCGACATCAATATTTATTTTTATGATTACTGAAGTGCGGGTCTTCTGAAGTAGCATTTGCTTGCTTGACCTCGGCATTCTGCAGGTGCAGTCAGAAGCCTACAACGGATAAATTTGAGTTAGGGGGCTGGGTAATAAATGAAGTTTGCCTCGGTTGTATTTCTGTAGGGAAAGCATATCCAGCTTGTTAAAGGGATGCTAGTTGAAAGATGGAGGAGAATCGAAAACTAGATTTTTGGAGAAAGAGTAAAATACATCTACCCCGCTTTCTCCACAGGAGATTCAAAGGCCACATTTATGGGGAAAGAGTAAAATGCCTCTTACCCCGCTTTCTCTACACTAGTCATTGAGGAATGCCAGTTGCGGAAGATGGCCATCTAGGGGAATCACACGGTAGATTTGCAGAGAAAATTTAAAAGCTATTTTACTTCCGACTTGTGATACTTTGACTATGGCTTGGTACACAGCAGTTGAATTATTAATATACCGAGGTATATTATTTGTGTAAATAGGAGATAATTTGCACCCATAACCAATACTTCCTTTTCGATAAAATCAACTATCTTCTTCCTAAAACCCTACAGACATATTCAACAAAATGCTAGAAGACGCTTTGACCCAACTCTGTTGAAGGAAAAGTATCGCGCGGAACGAGACAAACGTATTCGCAACGATGGTATTAAACAATATCAGGGGATCGATACTAGCTCGTTGAAGCACTATGTTGAAGACCCATACGCTGAGCCCAGGTTCAGTCGTGCCCTAGTCGACGAAGATGTCGAGTTCCTAGTGGTTGGAGGCGGCTTTGGCGGACAACTCATTGCAGCACGTCTTCTCGAATCTGGAACCACTAATATCCGTATTGTCGACAAGGCGGGAGATTTTGGAGGAACCTGGTATTGGAACCGTTATCCAGGAGCAGCGTGTGACCTTGAATCATACATCTATATGCCATTGTTAGAAGAGCTCAACTATATGCCGACGGAAAAGTACACTAGAGCACCAGAGTTGTTTGAACATGCTCGCAACATCGGAAAGCATTTCGGACTTTACGATAAATCCTTGTTCCAGACTGAAGTTCTCAGTCTAAAGTGGGATGCGACTGCCCATCATTGGATTGCACGAACAAATTGTGGCGATACTATCCGCGCTCAATTCGTTGCCACCGCGAGTGGCCCTCTTCATAAGCCGAAACTTCCTGGTGTTCCCGGTATTGAGACGTACAAGGGACACAGTTTTCACACTAGTCGATGGGATTACGATTATACTGGGGGCAACACAACAGGAGGGTTGAGCAAATTGGCCGATAAGCGTGTTGGAATCATTGGAACCGGTGCCACGGCAGTCCAGTCAATTCCCCACCTCGCTCGCGGAGCTGGTCACCTCTATGTGTTTCAACGGACTCCATCCTCGGTTGACAAGCGACTTGATCAACTAACTGACCCAAAGTGGGCTTCTTCGTTGACGAAAGGATGGCAACAGAAAAGGATGGACAATTTCAATATCATTATCTCTGGAGGGCATCAAGATGAAGACCTTGTACAAGATGGTTGGACCGACATTATGAGAAACCTTTCAGTCCTTAGAGGAGCCGATCAACCCACTGCAAATCAATCCGCCTCTGCTCTACAAATGGCTGATTTTAGAAAGATGGAGCAAGTTCGAGCTAGAGTGGATCAGATCATAAAAGACCCAGCGCTCGCGGAGAAGCTGAAGGCATATTATAACCAGTTCTGCAAGCGGCCCTGTTTCCACGATGAGTACCTCCCGGTTTTCAACCAAGAGAATGTTACCCTAGTAGACACAAACGGAAAGGGAATCGAACGTGTCACTGAAAATGGAATTGTGGCAAACGGCGAAGAAATCAAGTTAGATGCTATCGTGTACGCTACCGGATTCGAGTTCAGCACTGATTATAGCAAGAGAATTGGTATTGAGATTACGGGAGTTGACGGAACTACCCTCAGTGAAAAATGGGAGGACGGTGAGAAAACAAGCACGTTGCAAGGATTTTGGACACGCGGCTTTCCAAATCTATTCGTTGTTAGCGTTGTCCAATCTGGTTTTACCCTCAATTTCTCGCATATGTTAGGTGAGCAAGCCAAGCATATTGCCTATGTGGTCAAGGAATGCAGAGAAAGGAAGGTTAAGAGTGTTGAGGCGGAACAAGAGGCAGAGGACAAGTGGGTCCAGACCATTAAGGAAGGGGGGAAGTTGCAGGCAGATTTTGTGAAGGACTGTACGCCAGGATACTACAACCAGGAAGGCCAGATTACGGACAGAGCTTTGCGGAATTCTTATTATGGATGGGGTTCTGCTGCTTTTATTAAACTTTTGGAAGATTGGAGGAAGAATGGACAACTTGTTGGGCTGGAATTGACGAAAGCATAGTTAGAGGCATAGCAGAATTCTGAAGCCAGCCAACCATCTCCTGTTTCCATGAAGCTGCTGTCATAATCGAAGACACAGGATGCAGCCATACGAGAGGCCCCAGGCAGATTTCCGAAACATGTCGTGGTAGTACTTTTGTAGGGTATAGAGTTCAAAAAGTTGGTGTTTTAACGTTCGCGTTTTGCCTATATATACGCGATTCCCCTCCCCCCCCCAAACCTTCCTCTTTTGTAAATATTCTTGCTTCATTGAATCTTCACTGTACACCATAAGAATTACCTTTCCACACTCGTCTTATACTATGTAATTATTTCCTATCTAGTATTGAACTGCTAAGAGATTTGTGGTTGTACCTTTCGTTTCACTAGATTAATTAGCAAGGTCGTGCATCCTGTAACCTCTTCCCCTTTAACCGTCACTAATAGCTTGATACATAGAGTTATCAAGAGTAAAGATATTAAACAAGCTCCTCCTATCAATTTCTTCACGAGATCGCGACGCCCTATCCCTCGTCAAGACTACAATACCATTGAGAGGCGCGAAGTGGTGCCAGCTAACCCGATACCCTCTACCTCCGCCAAAAGTGATGGAGACACCATCGTTGTCGATCCTCACGCGCTATATAATGACGATTACTATTCTCCTATGCCCAATGTCCCTACCCCTACCTTCGAAAATCTACAATTGTCGGATGATGATAAGCGGGCTGTAATACTCAAGTGGAAGGAGTCTCGAGCTAAGGTTGAGCGTAAGCCTAGAGAGATGTCCAGCCATATTTATTATTATATACAGAAAGAACTCGTCCCTGACAGTTTCTATGCCGAAGTGAAGGAAGGTCTAAAGATTCTCTAGGAATATCGATGGGACTGTAAAATCTGCTTAGTAGAGCCTCAAAAGTGGTTGATTCAACGGGATATGGAATGCAAGTGCTGTGAGCGGCTGCAGCGAGAGGAAAATGTCATCATGATGTTCTCATAAAGTTGTTGTTTATACCAAGTTAACCGAAACGACGGTTATTGTAGTAGGCAAGGCGAGGCGAGGGACTAAGTCCTTTCTTAAACGATCACCCTCTCTCGCTCGCCTGACTCATGTCCTGTTCCGTGGATGCGTGGAACTGTGGAGCAAATACGGGAGAACTAGAAGTGCGGGGAAGCGGGGGCTCGGCGGGGATGATTGGGGACAAGCGAGGGGGCGACAGTATGGAGAGACGACGACGGACGACGACTCGAGGGACCGAGGAAGCCGACGTCAATGGAACGGAACACAACAGAACAGAACAGAACAACATCTCGTCTTGTCTTGTTCTCTTATCGTCTCATCTCATCTCTTTCATCGGCATTACCCACACGTCACTCTACGTTCAATCATACAGTACGGTACCGGAATTCGAGAGCACAAAGAGGCGAGAGATTACAGTGCAGTGTTGTGCAGTACACTTTTAGTTCAAACACAGCACAGGAAAGAAAGAGAGGGGGAGGGGGGGGCAGATAGACTCACCCGGAATATACCACAACACACCGCACCACAGTGACCACTGACCACTGACCACACCACACCATGCCCGCCACTGCCTCTCTATCAGGGTCCGCATCGGGGCCTCCTCGCTCTGAATGCAACTTGTGCAGAAAGACCTTTGCACGCCCGGCCCATCTGGAACGCCATATGGAAACCCACCGTGACTCGCCGCGGTCGTGGTTATGTTCTTACTGTGACAGCAGCTACACCCGGAGGTACGTCCCGTCTATTTTCATCACATCTCCACTCTGCTTCCTTCCTTCTGCTTCTTTCCTCTACTTATTCCCCTCCTTATATCTATCTTCCTTCTGCTTCCTTCCTTTTGCTTCGTCTCTCTGCTTCGTCTCTCTGCTTCCTCTCTCTGCTTCCTCTCTCTGCTTCCTTCCTCTACTTATTCCCCTCCTTATATCTATCTTCCTTCTCTTGTCTTGTCTTCCTTTCTTGAGGTTGACTTGGCCTTGACTTGACGTTCGACTTGAACGCAGATAGATATATACTAATGCTATGGCAACATGTAGAGATGCTTTGAACAGACACCTTACTCGCTGCGCCAACGGTGTCGTCGACGCCCGTGTCCTTTCGCAGCGCGTCAATCAGGCTTGCCAGTCATGTAGTGAGCGCAAGCTTCGTTGCTCCCGTGGCCATCCATGCAAGCGCTGCGAGGATCAGTTCGTGCCCTGCCATTATCGTCTCCATGGCAGCGCAGGTCGAAGACCCACGCCGCCTCCATCGCTCCCGGAGATTTCGATATTGATATCGAACGACAATAATGACCACCTGGAGACAGCCAGCGGCTCAGGCCACGTAGATGATGCCGCTATATTCCCAGGGGCTGGTCCAGCAGGCTTCCACCAGCAGCACGCCCCTGCAGACATAAACCCATGGCTGTCGTGGGAATGGGCTGACTTGTCTTGGAATTTCCTGGACTCTGACCCATGCGTGCCATCAGATATTAGCCATGAGCAAATCACAGACGTTGACCTTTCCTCCATCGTACATGTTCCCCTAGATGGTAGTCCAGGTACGACGAGTACAGCAAGGGCTGCTGCTGCCGCCATGATCGATGCCAAGGTCGACCCGGCCGAACATCATCGCCAGATCATCATCACTTACCTCAAAAGGTTCCCAGCTGGACAAGGGGAGAATGTTCACTGGCTTTTCCAGACACGACTTCCTTTCCTTCTGAAGACTTACTTTACACACCATCATCGCCATACCCCCATTATTCATTTGCCTACCTTTGATATCGTTGCATGTCCCCCGCCGCTTATCTTCGCTATTTCTCTGATCGCTGCTTCATACATCCCCCAGTTCGGTTTACGCGCCCAAAACATTATTGGACTTGCCAAGTGTGCGTATCAATTTGCCCTGGAAGCCGATGAGGTCAGCTAATACAAAAATGAATTGAAAATTTTCAGCCATTGTTAACGTGTTGCAGGGTCTCTGCAGTGGTAGTACGGCCTCGCTCGAAACGCTCCAAGCCATCGTCCTTCTAGGCATCCTGGACCGACTAATCGTAAAACGAAAGCCCGGAACCCAGTGCGCTATCGACTTGAGTGAGATTGCTCGACTTGTTCGTGCTGCTGGCACCTTTGAGGTTCCCAGCCCGCATCCGGGTATGTCATGGCGCGACTGGGCCGCCATGGAATCTCGTCGTAGGTAAGCTAGGCCTTCAGTGTTATACATCTGTGCTGTGTGAGGATATCTAATTCTCAATCTCGCTATAGACTCGGGCTCGTTGTCTTTGTCTTGGACGCATTCATTTCCGTCCTACACGACGAGACGCCCAACATAAGAACAGACGAGCTCAATCTGCGCTTCCCCAGTCCAGAATATATGTTCATGGCTGCATCAGAAGCTAAATGGAGGAATGTAGAGCAGCTGCACGACCAAGAGATGACGGCGCCTTGGTCGGTTGCTCTAACACTATCGAATCTTTTTTGCAACTTTGAGGGTTCGGTACCTCTACCCAACACTTTGATGGGAAGGTTCATTTTATTACACGGTAATTAACATAATGTGACCAACCAAACTTCAAACACGCCGTCTAATGTGTTCCAGGTATCCTACAGCACGCATGGCGAACGAAACGGGCCCTGCTGGAGAACGCCGATGCCATGACCATCCCTGAGTTAGAACCATACTTGAGAACGAAAACAATCGCCGTCTACAGCTCTCTTCGCAAATGGCGCGATGGCTGGCCCCAAACTCTTCTCGACTTCGAGCCCCTTCCCGGGAGCCCAGCTCTCTATCAAGACCACCGCGCAGAAGTGTGCTGGTACCTCGCAGGTGTCATTATGATACCACACGTTGTGCTCGCATCACCGAAGCTGTCGATATCAGGATCTGGATCGGCAACCCCGGCGAGAGGCGTGCTGTCCGTTCAGCAGATCTTGGAGCGTCTGATAACACTTTCTGATCAGAATAGACTGCTCTTGTTTGGGGTTGACTTTGAGGCTACGTATAAACTCGTCATGGAGGAGAATACGTCTGGTTCTGGTAACGGCGCTCTGGGACCTTTGGTCTATCGAGAATCGGATATTCCCATGGCTGGATTTACGGATTGAGAACTATGTTCCGTTTCTATTCGTTCGCTTGTTGCATGACCCGTGGGTGCTTATCATATGTCATCTGTACAACTTGCAGAAAAGTAATCAAGCATGTCAACTCATATTAATCCACCGATGCCAGCTTGTCTTGAGGGCCCTCCAATGCCGGTTTACCATTTCCTGATTCCCCTTTCTTGAGTCCTGAAAAAGCAGCGACATTTTAGCGCTCGGTTGCCTGGAAAAGAGTTGGATGTCGACATGGGGATGTGTGATTCGAGCCTAATAATTGGTTCGGAGCATCCGGGTCCCTGCCCATAGGTTGCAGGTGCATTAGCCAATGCCAGCGCAGTACTACCCGCCCAAAGGCATCCATCCGTGCATATTGTGGATGCAGTATAACAGCAACCCGCTACTCCAGGTTCGTGGCGAGATCAAGCTTTCCGTCGTTAGTTTCCGGGCAACAAGAAACTATTTTCCGGTTCTCGACTCTTTACACTTTATACCGTTGCCGTTTTCCTTGATACACGAAACGGTTTTTCAACCTAGAATGTAAGCCCAACAGTCACATTTTCTGTTTTTAGATGCATCCTTGGCTGTGTCTTCAATCACAAGAGCTGCTTCATGGAAACGCGAAACGGTTGGTCGATTCCGAATCTGGCCCGGGCATCTCGAAAGGCCGCATTCTGTGTCTGCGATCACGACCGCGACTTCGTGGAACTGGAGATGGTTGGTCGATTCTGATATTTGCCTCAGGCCATTCGAAAGGCCGCATCCTGTGCCTGCGATTGTGGAAACTGGGATGAGGTGAAGATAGGGCTGAGGAACCAACCCATCAGACTGTGCACGGAGCTGATGCAGAGTCTGTGACCCTAATGTTGGACGAACTGTCCATAGGAGGTTCTACCCAAAATACCGCTGCACGAGATCAGACAACAAGAACTACAGGCCAAGCACGGCTGCCGTGTCAGTCAACAGCAGCAGAAACCAAAACGAGCGTGAAGTCTAAACCCCCAGGAGCTTACTTGCCTCAGCTCTGGTTCGGTAGGACACCTTGGTTCATTATTGGTTATCACACCGACGGAGTCTTCACCGAAGTAAAAGTCACTGATGCCGGGGCTCGATTCATAGACTGGGAAAACAAACATCAAACCAAACTACTAATACGGGCGATATTGTTTGGAAATGTTATATTTATTCCTTAATTCTCAGCGGTAAGTCTTAAAGACAAAAGCCCGCAACGGTCGGCCGAGCTTAAACTCGAGAGGAGAACTCCATACAACAACCGAAGCTCACAAAATAATAACGGCACAAGCCATCAAGTTCGTTGGTCTTCTAGAGCTGCCATTCATGTAAGCATGCGGCCAGAATTTATAATGGACTTGTTGACCACCTCGAGAAGTACTCACCTAAGCTAGACTCGCGCAAATGGCAGCAGCAGCAGCAGCCGCAGCAGGGTTGAGAGTTAGAGTGCCAGCAATAGCGGTGCACGTGGCAGCGCTACAAATTTTGCCAGTAGCCTTAGCGGTCCTCTTGCAGCTATCGTAACTCTTCTGAGCGCTAGGGTCGTGAGCCTTTTCAAGAGCGTGTTTAAGGGGCTTGCAGAGGCCGTAGATAAGGCAACCGCTGCCAATACCAGCTTCTTCTCGTCTCTGTAGCCCAGATCTCGCGTCCAACGGCGGCGCGGCTAGTCCCAGCCCAAGGACAGTGGAAAGGACGATCATAACCTTCATTTTGGCAATATATATTTAGTAATTGGAATGATCTATCGTGAAATAAATGTCTATGTGTTAAGATGTCAGTTTTGTAAGGTTCATAAATATTCGGACAATAATCCATTCAGCGAACTGAGCTATCTAAATACTCCACGTCTTCGAAAATATTCATTTAAGAGTCTCAAACATGTCTCAACTCTGGTTGCTATTGCTGTGCTTTGGTCGATCCTGATCTCGGTCAGCGCGTTTAGTGGTTATGGGGTCCAACTTTGGGCACGAGGTATGGGTCCGTTCTGAGACCCCTCAGGACGATGATGTCCCAGTGCGGAGAGATATTTTCGCCAATAACAAAGTTGGCGAGCTTCATTAAGTATTACAGTAACGAACTGGTATGGAACTCTTTTAAACATTCATTAAAAAGTGATGCGTTTTGCAATGCAGCTAAGACACGGGTTATGGCAGACTCTGGAGTCGGCCTTGCTGCGTTATTATTATAAGAACTTAGCTCGTTATGACCAACGTCGTTATAGATCTACATTTGTATTAATGGAGAGGGGGGTTCAGATCCTAGATCCGATTGGCGTCTCGTTGAAGTCAATATTGTCTTCTCGGCGAATGGAGCTTCTCAGTCGAGTGCTTGCTTTGTTGTTTATTGAACAGTGCAGCCTTTCCAGCTGTTAAGATACTCCATTGATACAGGTCCTCTGGCTTTGTTATGAGCTTGACATCGGTTGGGAGAATTGTAAGCCCAAGTTGGGAGTCTGGTCAAATGACACAATTAGATATGGCTTATTATATACCGAGTACACTCACGAATGTGATTGGCTAACTTCTGCCTGCACTCAGTTCGCCATTTGGCCCTCTCCTGGTTGCTGGTTCGAGGGCAATTCATTTTGATTACATATTTTACTGCCGCTATAGCCCTATGTTATATTTACGTGGTCGTAGTGGTTTACTTACGCGTGGTGGCACCTTGCAGCAGAGCCTGCACTCAGTTCGCCATTTGGCCCTCTCCTGGTTGCTGGTTCGAGGGCAATTCATTTTGATTACATATTTTACTGCCGCTATAGCGCCATGTTATATTTACGTGGTCGTAGTGGTTTACTTACGCGTGGTGGCACCTTGCAGCAGAAAATTGAGGTGTGGTCAGCGGCGGTATCATCAGATGGTGGCCAGCAGATCGCTGCTCTTTCAAATTGTGAGCCATTATCTCCGTCAGCTTATTACCACTCTCACGCACAGGAATAGATGGCAACCGGACGTGGGATTTGAAAGATCGCTGCTCTTTCAAATTGTGAGCCATTATCTCCGTCAGCTTATTACCACTCTCAACACGATTGGTCATAGATGGCAGCCTTACGTGCAATTTGAACCACAGTTGAAACCGCTATCTGAGAACAATGTAACCTTTAGTCGCCGTGTGACCGGTTGACAGATCCTCATTATCTCAAAATGCTCTACAATGAACGATAGGTTGTAGCGTTGGTCAGCTGATGAACCCTCAACAAAGCCACCGCCGTATATCCAAACCCCGACGGAGGTTCGAGTGCCTATGCGCCGACGAATCTCGTACAACATTGAGCGTCTCCCCCGGCTACCATGGCGTCGACAACAACAAAATCGACCTGCTCCTGAGTCACTACCCCGGAATGGTCCAGGATATCCAGTACTGTCAGTCCAAGCGGAAGAAGATACTTCTATTCCTTAGTGGCGGACCCAATACCTATCATCTCTTCGGCAAAGTGGGTGGAGAGGCCTTTGCTGATTACTTGCGATACGATTGTTGCAAAGAATGAGGATGAGAAGGTAGAGGGGATAAATGGGGGACCGGTAAGATGATAAATCATTTGCATCCAGTTCGAAGACGGCTATTTACGCAAAGGAATATGAAGCGCCAGAAAACCGTGCTTCGGGGGTCAACCACGCCGTTGCAACGAACCCAACTACAGGCTTCACCGCCCTACTAGAAATCTTTGCGCTCTCCATTTCCCATTTCAAACGCTGTTCTCAAACTCGTCCTCACCCTCGCCTTGACTCCCGTTTCCATCCGCTCCCTCTCCCTTGCCCTCTAGGCCCTCTACCGTCCCCGTCCCAATCCCCTTACCCACTTGCCCCCAATCTACCCCAACCTCGCAAATCCCATTCAAACACGCCACAACCCTCTCAACCCCACATCCCCTATAATGCGGCAGCAGCAGCCCCCTCAGGCCCTCTACGTCCGTCCTCAATCGCTCGATTTCGGACCCCTTCGCCGCATTATCCTCCCCGAGCACCTTTACCCGCTCCACCACCTCCACAGTCTGCGCCTTCTTCTTCAAGCGGCACTTATAGGCTGCCTCCCTGTTCCGTTTCAGGACCGTCTCCCGTTTCGCAGCAGCCTGCTCAGCAGTGGTCCTCTTCTTCGACGACCGCCTCGGCTTCCGCCTTTTTTTGACTTTCGTCTCGCTCCCACCCTGCGATCCTGTCGAGTTCTCCTCGCTCATAGCAGATGACGCAAACGCAGACGCAGTTGCAGTCGCAGTAGCGATCTCCTTCTCCTTCTTCGACTGCCGCCGCGCCGACGCTGATTTCGCGCTCTTCGGCGGCGACGAGAGACCTTCCTCAAGCAAGTCAGCGGGTGTTGCTTGTCCGTGATGCATCACATTGCGGAAATCGACGCGTTCGAAGCCCGAGGTGATAATGGAGAGCGGCGCGGGCGCCGCTGCGTTAATGGGTGGGACCCAGTTGTCCTGCGCCGTAGAGACGAGGCCGCCGTCCCATGGCGTAGGTGAGTATCCCGAGTGCGGGACCTGAGATATGAGCGCAGCGTGGCGGCTCCCAGGCGTCGGAGAGGGAAAGGGTGAGTCGGACAAGTAGTGTGAGAGGTCGTCGTGGGGTTTGGGGAAATCGAGCGCGCTGTTGCTGCTGTGGGAGGCGTACTCGAGGCGGTTCGGCTCGGCGCCGGACTGATAGGAAGGGTTGAGGAAGTCGAAAACTTGGGAGTCGAGGGAGGCGTTTGGGTAAGAGAGGAGCTCGGGGTCGAGCATATTGAAGGCGTCGTTGACGGATGTGGATAATGGATCCTCCATTGTGGTGGTGGTTCGTGGAACGTATGAGTAATTCGAAGTGCCTGAGCACTCGGACCTTCAGCGATCAGTGGGCTGATATACGCAGTCTATGAATGATTCTCGTCGAATCAGGCGACCAACAGAATGATATGTGCACTTTATTCCTCGTCTCTCCAATTCAACTGAAAAGCGTAAGAGAGAGAGGGTGTCGTCTCAGATGGGTCATCTACAGAGCAAGCTTGACAGACATATTATCAACCGCGTGAACACCCCAAATGCAGTTTATTCTAAGCCCACAATGTTAGCCAAGCTTGTCATACACTGTAGAGGTTTAGCACAGATCTACCCCGCCACATGCCCAGGGCCCAAGAGCTCCGCGAGAGGTGGAAAACACAAACATAAATTAAACCATACAACAAAGTGTCTTTGCACCGTGAGGATTTGTTCCTAAATGGTATGGATTGACGGGAGGTAGTAGCATTTAGCCTTCAATCCCCATTTGACAAAGCCTCTCTCCCGGGGTGAATAGAGAGGTTGAGGGACTCCAGATCAAGTCTCTTCACGTAGATTCTCATACAGCAGTGAGGGATTTCGAGTCTCGATCCGTTCCCTTGAAAAGGGCAGTACGGAGATAGGTCAGATTGATGCCCTGCCCCTATCAAAGCTGGGCGCCGCACCGTGTTGGCAATAAAGGGAGCGAGCGAAGCGGAAAGGGCTCGGGGTGTGAGGTAAGCGGCGCCGAGGGCGAGATCTCAGTGTAGGGCAGTAGCTTTCAGGGGCTATGTTTGGAAGTTGGACGATGTCTAGATCGAAGAAAAGAGGGACGCGAACTTTGGGGACCAGAAGATAGGCGCGAGCGGCGGCCTTCCTCTTTCTTTCTTTTTTGAGAGTTGGATGGGGCGGGCCAGGTAGGCGGCGACGACGTGTGGTCATAAGCAAACTGGGAATTCTTGGAAGTTTGGAAGCTGGGAAGCTGAATATGGATATAGTTGTCGATCGTTCTGGACAAGAATGGAACGGGAGGAGCTGGTTGGATGGTGACTTGTGAGGTGGGGGGATGGAGGGAAGAGAGTGGTGGGACCCTTTCTTTTCCCTGTCTTCTGTCCGAGGTTGTTGCCAAAGGAGCAAATAGAAGGTATACGGTACACACCATGCCACAGGATAAAGTGCCGCGGCCAGGTAGCATATACAAATTAATCACGAACAAGTACAAAGAACCAGCTCAGTCCCGCTAAGCATAAAGTGGACGATGGGTATCTCAACGCAACATGCGAAATCCGATCTCTGTCCCTCAATCTCCACCCGCTAATCGTCGTAACCAACCCCTCCCTCCCTTTGCTCTGGGTTGGAGTAAGCAGACGGCGGTCGCGAAACAGTCCGTGTTCACAACCGACAAATGTGATAAGTACCGTTAGTAATTTATATAGAAACGTACATAAATTAATTATCTTTTTGAATTCTTACTTTAATGCTCAAAGTGCCCTCACTCCCCACTCTCGCCCACCCCTTCCTCCTCTTCCTCTTCAGCTTCTGGGTCAGTAATTGGGTTCTCGCTAGCCAGCTTTCTGAAGAGTTGCCACCTTCTTCATCCGGCGGCGCTCCTGCTTCCGTGCCTCAACCCCAGCGCGGAGCAGCTTCTTGTAGGCTTAAGTGGCAGCTTTATGGGCTGCCCGGGCTTCTTTAGCAAGCTGCTTCTGGGCTTTCTGCTCGGTTTTAGAGGCCTGTAAAGCCCAGGCTTCCTCTACTGTAATTGAACCTCCAACTTAGAGGCGTAAGCGGCTATTGGTTGCTCTATTCTTCTAGGTACCAGTCTTCCCGCCGAGTGTCTACCATCCGACGTCACGATTCAGAGCCAGCTTTACCAGACTAAGAATCGGTGCATCTTATAAACAACGCTCTATTCCTGGTAAGGTCTATGCCTACAACCAATAAGGTGGTGGAACAGTTTTTACTCAGGCAAGGAGCATTGTTGGTAGAAGATCTTTATGGCCTTGTAGCGCTATTTACACTTTGATCATTATCCACCTAGATTTTCCCACCCACCTCCTAAGTTCATGAATATACATTTCCCTTTTAGGTGGAATTAAGCAAAGTAGTTTGCATAGTAATGGTATCATCGCACACACCCATCCCCATCCGTTATCCCCCTAATGCATCGTCTGCGTCACGCCCGTCGTCTTGATAATCCCCCCCCTCCAAGCCGGCTCGTCATCACTACTATCCCCCCTCAACTTCGCATCACTATTATTCCACCTTGCCGTCGGGTTTCCATTCCCCTCATGCGACACCCTACCCATCTTCCCCCTCCCCATATCCGTATCCCCTTGAATAACTGTCGTGACGCCCCCGGTCTTGCTAATATCGCTGCTAAGCGCAAACGCCTCGTTGGTGCCGCGGCTGCGGATATACCCCGATTTGGGCCAGTTGTGGTTGGAGAGCTCTTTGGCGAAGCTGGCGCCGCCTGTACCCATGCTACCGGAGAAGAAGACGCGGAAGAGTGGGCGCAGGGTCGCGGCTGCGGAGGCGACGATTCCAATGCCGACTTCGACGGTGGACCAGATTGCGACGTCCAAAGTGGAGTAGAGGAAGTCGTTGATGTTGGCCATGCCGCTGATGAAGGGAATGCGAATGATCGTTGCGGTGGAGGCACTGGGGATGGGTTAGGTTTGATCTTCGATTGCGGGTATAGGGGAGTGGGGGGGGGAAGGATGCTTACATGCAACCGACGGCGAGAATGGCGGCGACGGAGAGCTTGGTGCGGAAATTTATTTGCAGATTCCAGACCATGAAGGCGGGGAGGATGCCGAGGGTCCAGTCTCCCACGCAGGAGATGGCGGAGTAGGCGTAGAACGCATCGACGGTAACCTTGGGGTTGATACAGGTGCCCTTTCCATCGGTGTACTGGGTCCAGAAGTATGCCGAGGGGCGACACTGCAAGACGTAAAGTAAGAACAAAAACGTAGAGTAGACTTCAGTGACGATGATGACAGTCCAGATATTGATTTTGTGGGTCCTGACGACAGCGATGCGGAGCAGGAAAATACCAATGCTCAGCTTGAGCGCCATAGTGGTCAAGATGTAGACGGGTTCGCACACCCACCACCACTGAGGATGAGGTTAGCCCAAACCCTCTTCTTGCAGGTGAGAATTTGTTACCTTCAAACCCACTGGAAGCACAGCTTGTGGAATATCAGCCGCATGCTGGCCGGTTCCATTATGGACGCCAGAGATAGCAAAAGTGCTGTACAATATGAAGAGAATCTTGCATCTTGTTAGCGTTTGTGTGCAAACTACACGGCAGAATGGAAAAGGCGGCATACCCAGGCAGCGACGGCAGAGTAGTCGTCGAATCCAAAACTCTTGACGATTAATACTCTGGTATAGCATCGTAAACTGATTGCGATTGTGCCTAATGCGACGAACAAGCCAACCGTCGCAAGGAGTTCAGGTCCTCGACCAGCTGGGGTTATCGCCATGATGGATCGACAGAAAGGTCGCAAGATTCAGTCTGGTTGAGGACATGCTTAATGAGGAGGGGCTATATTACTAAACACCTCGGCAGCAGGTCTTGTCTCCACCAGATTATATTATCAGGTACTCTAATCACCTCAGTCGGCTCTAGTTACCTCTACGACTCGCTCTTCACGTGTTTTCGCCAGCGAACCCGCAAAATAGTGGTTGATTGTTCAAAGGGATACCACTTCTTTCATCAGCTATAATCTGACCAGGTTACGTAATGGCAGCGTCGATTTTAATGAGTAAGTATACCCATCAACCATGAAAGTATCACTGGTAGTTGATCAAGATTCAGCCTCAAACATCTCTAAGAACAGGTGACAACTTTGGCACAACAAGGAGGACCTTCGTAAGCAGGTCAAGAATACGAAGATGAGCTTGGAAGACGAGATCGGAGGCGCATACAGGAAAGATTACTTCTTTCAAGCTCATAATGAAATGATAAAGAGGCAACTGAAAGGCAATAGGACAAGGCGGTTATAGAGGAGGAGGACGTCGAGCCTGTTATCGAGCACCAACTCACAGAACGTACACCATTACTTCTTTGCGATTTTTCTAAAGACTTAAGTTCTCAAGGCATCGTCTATTGGAAGGTCTCTGCCATCAATCTCTTTGTCACGCTCGCCTCTCGACAAGTATTTCAAACTCGGAAGCCGCGTGACCACCAACCGTAAAATGCCTATCAAACTGTCAAGGTCAGGGCAGGACAGTATTTCCTTCCAATACAAAGGTATTCTCAGTATCCACTCTTCCCATCAACTACCCCAAACGCTTTTTCGCCCTTTCCAAACATAGTCTTCAAGTCATCCGAAATCACATCTGGTCTTTCTAGTGCAGCAAAATGCCCACCCTTACTACTCTCACTAACATGGACAACCTTTCCCAACCCCTCCGCCCACGTCCGTGGCATATTTGCAATCTCCTTGGGAAAATACGCCAGCCCAATAGGCAGATCCACATACGCCTGCAGCTTGTCCGTGCTATCCATATCGCGATTGTTTGCTTGACTTTCAAAATAAATAAAACTGGCTGCAGATGCGCCGGCGGTAGAGAAATAGTAAATGCTAACCCATGTTAATATCTCATCATCAGACCAATGATAATCGTCAGTCCATGCTATGAGCTTCTCGTAGATCCATGCGAGGAGTCCAACAGGAGAGTCGGTTAGGGAGTAGCCGATTGTCTGGGGTTTCGTTGCCATTTGCGCAAAGTAGCCACGTCCGGAGCCAAACCTCCAGTCGATAGCACGAGCGAGAGACTCGGATTCGGAGGTTGTATAAGTTGGAAGAAAGCCGCTTAGGGCGTGCTTTGTGAGGGAGTAAATGAAGCGAAGCGGAGCATCAAGGGGCTTGGGAAATCCAGCTAGAACCATATTCGTGTGGAGGGCGCGAGCATGATCGGAATGGTAGTGCCCAGGGCTCGCAGAATTATAGAACACCAATCGCCGCCTTGGGCGACTACCAAAAAGTCAATAGTTGTTCAATGTTGATCTCAAACTCTATATTGCGATCAATTTCTGCAACAGCATATTTTGCAAAGAAGTCTGGACAGGGCAGCAGACGTCAAGCTCAAAAGTTAAAAATGACAAGCGTACCATATTGATCGTATCCAAGTGCAAGCATGAGTTTATTACACGCCTCCGCGTACTGGGATATTCCGAATCCTTTCTAATGGGGTTAGCAGGGGCAGTAGAGCCAACTTGTAGGCATTAACCTACTTTGCTGACGCGGGAGGAGAAGCCAATTTGGCAGCGATGGGGTAACGACATGGAAACCTGGTTCGTCTTGGCTTCCCTGGAGGAGAGGTAAGAGATTCGTAACCTCGATAAAACTTCCAGGCCCTGAAAATTATCAGTAACGGGATTATTATCATAGTTACCTTGGATAAAGCAATGCGTCTCCTTTACATCCATGAATGAACAGCAGAGGAATGGCATTAGCCACATCACTTCTTTGATGCACAAAATGTATATTCAATTCTTCAAATCCGTTGACTGTGATATTCGTGGTGAACTGGGGTAGCACGTTGAACTTTACTTCTTGCTTCCGCCAATCGAACCCGTCTTTCCAGTATTTGGCCAGTCTTAAGACATCAGATAGTGGAGCTCCGTATGTCGAACCCGCCTGCTTCAATTCAGGAGGAAAATCTCTGAGTTCAAGCTTTTGATGGAGCCTGTGAAGTTTGCTCTCCTCAATGTCCACAGTGAAAGGGGTAACTGGCGACATCTTAACGAGTGATCCCGGTGATGAATTTAAAACGGCACAAAGCAAAGGTATTTGGATGTTCAATAACATTCACATGGCTTTGACCAGCCCGGCTAATTAGGAATCCAGGTAGTTATAGCCCTCGTCTTGGCCAAGCTCAACGCCGTCGTAACGTCTTTCCCCACAATCGACAATCGGGCTGCGGGCCAACAGCAAATTCCGTGTCGGTAACACAGCCCTAAGAACTTCCGTACCTCAGCTGCATTTAAGGTAATAAGAGGGGCTAGGGTATTTTATATAATACGAGACTGTCATAACGGAAGGACCTAATAGCATTCACATGGCTTTGACTAGCCGCTAATTCAGGGATCCAGGTAGTTATAGCCCTCGTCCTGGCCAAGCTCAACGCCGTCGTAACGTCTTTCCCCACAATCGACAATCGGGCTGCGGGCCAACAGCAAATTCCGTGTCGGTAACACAGCCCTAAGAACTTCCGTGCCTCGGCCGCATTTAAGGGCACGCCAGATATGGAAGTGAGATCTGCATAATAAGAGGGGCTAGGGTATTCTATATAATACGAGTCTTCATTGAGCCGTCATAACGGATGGACTCTCACAGTCACCAACTGAAGAACCCTTTATTTGCTTCAACATGGCGGCCACTTATCAACTCCTTTTATTAGCTTTCGCTGCCCTCTACCTAGGGATCCGTATTGTACATTCATACAACCATCGCCATTTGGCTTCAGCTCTATCGTGCAAACCGGTACGAGATGCCCCATCTGGGCCTTTTGGACTCGTTGCACTCTATCGTATGACGCAAGCTGCCAAGTCAAAGTCTTGGCTGCCCTGGTTCGAATCAGAATTCCGCAAGCATGGCACCACGTTCAGGCGACCACTCATGGGTCGTAACTTAATCATGACTTGCGAGCCGGAGAACATTAAAGCTCTTCTTGCGACACAGTTTGCAGACTTTGGACTAGGAACTAGGTACCAGTATTTATTTCCGCTCCTTGGTGATGGCATCTTTACACTAGATGGCAAAGGCTGGTCCCACTCGCGCGCACTCCTACGCCCACAGTTCAGCAGAGAGCAGGTATGGTCGTATTAGCTAAGTTAAATGCTGCTGTACACTGACTTTATTAACTAGGTTGCAGATATACAGCAACTAGATGTACATATGGGGCATTTCATGTCCCACATCCCAAGTGATGGCAGCGCTTTTGATATCCAAGAACTGTTCTTTCGCCTGACTCTAGATTCATCGACAGACTTCCTCTTCGGCGAATCGGTAAACTCCCTTGTGTCGACTATTAACACGCAGTCCGGCGTTCCAGTCAAGGGGCGTCAGGGCTTTGAGAGCGCATTCAATCTATCTCAAGACTACTTGGCAGCACGATCACGAGCTCAAGGGCTCTACTGGTTGATAAATTCGAAGGAATTCCGCGAAGCAAATCGTATTTGCCACCAGCTTGTGGATTACTATGTGAAAAAGGCCCTCGAGTCGACCGCAGACAAGGATATCAAGTCTCCACAAGATCGAGAACGCTACGTTTTCCTCAAAGAACTTGCCAAGGATACGAGAGATCCCAAATTACTGCGAGACCAACTACTCAATATTCTCCTTGCGGGACGTGATACGACGGCAAGTTTACTGAGCTCCGTGTTCTATGAATTAGCCGGAAACCCAAAAGTATGGGCGAGACTTAGGAATGAGATTGTGGAAAGGTTTGGTACTGCCAAAGAACCGAAGGCTGAGATCTCCTTCACGGCTCTAAAGGACATTCCATATCTTCGATATGTTCTTGACGAAGGTATGCGTAAATGCTCCCAATACTCACATTACATGTAAAGCTAATCTTCAACTGGCAGCCTTGCGTATGTACCCACCTGTTCCGCTGAATGTCCGAACAGCCCTGAAAGACACAACCCTACCTGTAGGCGGTGGTGCGAATGGACTATCGCCCATCTTCATCACTAAGGGGACGTCTGTCATCTATTCTGTCTGGGCTATGCATAGACGCCCAGACATCTGGGGTCAGGATGCTTCGAAGTTCCGGCCAGAAAGGTGGGAAGGGAGTAACTTAAGAGGCTGGCAGTACCTGCCATTCAATGGAGGACCAAGGATCTGTTTAGGACGTGAGTATCCGGGCCCCTCAGCAATAATCTAATATTTAGAGAGAGAAGCTAATGTGAACGTAGAGCAATACGCTCTTACAGAAGCCGGCTTCGTTGTTGTCAAGCTTCTACAAAGCTTCGAGGCAATTGAGAGTGCGATCGTAAGGACTGGCGACCCACTGATCAATACAAACTTAACAATGAGACACGAGGATGGCGTACACATCAGGCTGATCCCCTCGGTGAAGAAATAATAATTTCTTCGTGGATATATAGGGAAACTGCTTGCTCTTGGGGATTGGGGTCATGAATCAAGTCTGTCCTTTATCTATGTGGTACGATTTGGAGAGAACTCTTCTCGGATATTTATCAAATCTCCAAGTAGTGTGTTGGCTGTCATTTTAATGGAAATATTAGGTAGCTAGGAATATGATGCAAACGACTTCCTTCACGAACATAGGTCCTGAACCACCCTGTCTCTGATGCTTCATGTTGTGCCGCACGAGATCTCTACAATCTGCAACTATGCAATGTAACCTGCAGGATAAAGAAATCGCAAAGGGGGAATAGACAATGTACCACCGTGTTGCCAGCCGACCGCATATCTTTGGTATAGTATCACTGCACCGTCAACATGACGGGACATATGGTTTAACTAATACCACGGTATTCAAGCGTCTGAAGAGGTCAGGGCATTTCATTCGCATCCAAACTGCTCGTTGGCTGAATGAACTCAGCCGTTGGAAATATCATGGACCACTGTAGCATTATTGTACTATATTGCACGTATTTCAGGGCCCCAGCTGTACAAAGACTTACTGATATTCGTTACGTCACGTTCGATCTTGCATCACAAACAAGACAGCCAAGAGCACTGCTCAGGCTTCTCTCACCTCCACTTTGACGGTTTGAAGGGCAATCTCATGATCCTCCCTAACACATCTTTCGCAATTGAGCAGTAGCTTCCTGGTGCCTTGCAAGCATTAAGGGATCGTTCGTGGACCAATATGAGAATCATCTCTTCTGTCCCGTCTTGCAAAGGATATGCCAAACTCGAGACGAGTTGCCCGGATTGGGACTCCCGGCTTCGCAAAATTGAAGCACTACTTCAAGCATACCACGAGACGTTTACAGGTTAGACACACTATATGCTCCTGCAAACCTCTTCCAATTCAACCCAGCTCCAGGACAGTCATATGCGAGGGACTACCGTGAGTGTGTTGGTAAGGGATCCGAGGGTTAATTGGGTTGATACGAGTGAGTCGCACCTTTTCTAATAGTTCAAGTGGCCAAGAGTTAATTTATGACATAGTGTCAGTCACGGTGGATGGCTATCTTTACTTCTCTTGTAACCAGTTACACCTCACGCCTGCTATCTATCCTGGCACGGATCGAAGGACGAAACCATGGGTTCTCTTCAAAGTCAAGCTTCCAGATGGCGGTGGCAAGGTAATCTTAACGTAAATACTGGGTATTTCTTCCCCTAGAAGTTGTTTTGCAATTAGAAAGCTTGCTTTCTCGTTAAGCAGGAATTCCTGGTCGGGGTTCGGGCACGTAGCACACAAGGGGTGGGTTTAGGGGTGATCTGAAAAGGTGGTAATTCTATAATAAGATGATAACGTAACTTGCGGGGAAGCGGGACAGACTGGGAAGCGGGACACTAAAACCTAA
>JPKD01000055.1:0-11262 GCA_000750935.1 Pseudogymnoascus sp. VKM F-4519 (FW-2642)
CACAAAACGGCATTGAAGACCTCACACGCTCAGCTGACGAGGTCGGTGTTGAACAAGTGCCGACTGCCTCCAGAACCCAGCAAATCGCCACCTGCAGCGTCAGCGCGGACTGTTCAAGATAACGACTCGACAGATGACTCTCTTCCATCTCTTGAAGAGCTGTTCTGCCCTCCCCAAAACTGAGACATCCCTCAGGTGCCACATCAAAATCACAAGACCCTCCATATCTCAAAGCGCCAACTGATTGATGAGAGCCGTCTGCTTACTGATCCCACAACCCCGAACTCGGCCAGGCAATACTCTTAAGTAGGTTTCTTAGCTCGCTCTTGTATGCTCATACACGTTACTAATCCCACGCAGAAGAGCCCTTTATTATCGAAGATGACAGCGACGATGAAAGCGACGACGAAGCTGAGGCTGGAGTTGCCTCGAGCGATCGCATTGCCAGTATTGGGGATCAAGACGCGAGCGAGTGTGACCTGGCCACTCAAGATACTACTTCGACTCCGAGCAGCGTATTTGGCCCGACCACTCCTCGAGACTCGGAATACCCCAGTGCCGATAATTTCTCCAAGGATGGACAACAACCCCCTTCTGTCGCAGAGCTGGACTCGACATGCCTTGTTCAGGTTCAACGACCTTCTCCAAATTGCTCTGAGCTGGCTGAGACGACAGGTCAGGATCAAATCCACCAGGCGGTCGCGAAGACCACAGTCGAAAAAATGAGGCCTTCTCCACTACGCGAGAGGGCTGGTGGATCGTGCGACGGTGGCAGCGTCTGGAATATCGAGGATGAAGCAAAAGAGGGTACTGTACCCCCGGAAATATTTATAAGTTAGTTATGTAAATGACGAATTTAAGGGCAAGGGTGGGGATAAAGTCGTACCTCGTTGTGTGATCGGCGAGGTTGAGCTAACTACTGCCCTCGCGCAGTTGGTCTGTAGCAGAAATTCTGAACTACGATGGGCAAGGCGGAAGGTTCTCGAGCCAAACTAAGGGCGAAATAAGGACCATCCAAACTGGATCAATACAAAAATAGGAAGTGGATAGGACGAGTTCAATTAGGCAAGGAGGGCGGAAATCCTTGGCGCCATATGAATAGCCTTTTTTAGTATAAGGGTAGCCTATGCCCAACCATACGATAGCCTATGCCTAGCCATACGATAGCCTATGCCCAACCATACGATAGCCTAGTACAGAGAGTAGCCTATCCGTCTTGGAATCGGAATTTTCAGAGCCTCACACTCACTTCACGTCATCTGGAGCTCGTCGATTTGCTGGGAAACTGTTCAGCTAAGCCGACATCAGTAAAGCCGTGACTATTACGTATTCAAAGGGTTGGATAATGAATTCGAGAAGTTTCTATCCACCACTTGACCTAGCATAGTCTACAATATAATTTAAGAGAAATCTTCTCTCATCACGCAGATATTTAATCAGAATACAGACATTCATAATTACTACTTCAATTCTTTTTCATTTTCGGGGTATTTATTACCCACACTCGAAGGGACTTCATACATTATCTCACCATGTCTATTACTTGGAATAAAAAGTAAGTGCAGCTTCTATTGCAGTGGGGCGGGAAACTCGCCAGGACTTTTTAAAATTCCTTCCTTAATCCAAATTATACGGAATATTAATTGTCGCAGCCGCCCAGCCGCGATAATTACCCCGATATTCAATTACAAACTTGCCGACAACCCTGATCTGACCGTTGTCGGTCTTCTTGTCGAATACCCCCCAGGTGGCTCTACACCTCCTCATAGGCATGGTACCGCCAACGTCATCGCTTATGTGGTCGACGGCGAGATGCTCAGCGCAATGAATGATGGCCAGGCTGTGGTCTACAAAAAGGGCGAGACTTGGTATGAAGCTCCCGGCTGCCATCATCGCATTAGCGATAACAACAGCAACACGAATGGTGCGATTCTGCATGCCACTTTTGTTATTAGGACGGAAATCCTCGAAAAGGAAGGCCTAGGGGTTCTGGTGCAAATTGATCCCGAGTATTTGGAGGAAGTCAAAGAGCAGATGGAGAATGCATCGAAGTAGAAGAGATCTGGATTGTAGAGACTGTTTGCTGTGGTTTGAATCACAGGTCTCTTGTCTTTTATTTTAGAGCCCAGCTTCATGTATGAAGCATAGAAAGAAGCAAAGCTAAGCTTAAATCGAATAACGTATTTCACATGCGAGTTGCGCACACAAGCGAGTTGCACAACTCATTTTACATCTAAAATCACAAACTTTGTAGCTTAATACCTTAACATCCTTTTGATAATAATAATTTATTAAAGTATGTAATTAGCCTCTTATGGGCGTTAAAGGGCTCTATTTAAATTTCAAAGCAATTAGCATTGTAGTTATTAAGATATTATGTTATAGCCCCTACTTTTTAGCATAAATCTTAGTATCTCAATAGCTATAAGACAAAAATCAGAAAATATATAAAAAGGAGAAAGGGGGGAGAGGGGAGACGGGAAGGTAGAGTTGACCTCATCCTGTGCCTTATTATTTCGATTAGGCCTTAGGCAGCAACCTCTATATCACGTGTGGAGTGGAGCTGGGCCCTATGTAATAGGTAGATCAGGCGAATATGGGTTGCAGTTCTGCATCAATGCCCGATTGCCGCGAACGTCAGTCGATGCAGGTCGCTTTCCGACGATGCGAGTCGCTTCCTGCAACCTTAAAGCGAAGCGAAAAGTTGGTCACGACGATTAGCGGAACCCTGATGACGCATCCTGACAAAGGAGATAGTGTAGCAGGCCACATGCCCTTTGAACCTGTCTATCTGTCAAGCTGCCATTATCAAGTCCTGCCATTCCCCTCGCAGTCTGTCATTTTATCGGTATGGATGTTACACGTTCCACTTGGGTTGACAGCGTGCCAACCCAAGTTCTCGCCCCCGAGGCCTGCATAGCATGCAAGAAACGAAAAGGAAAATGTGACAGAGTTCTCCCCACCTGCACTTTCTGTCAAAGGTAGAGCATCTCTGACTGTAAGACTTTTTAACGTATTGCTCACACAAGGTAACGTGATAGCAAAGGTCGGGCTTGCCACTATTATTATTATCAAGCTGGCAGAGATGTTGGCGCCGAGCTACCACGAATAGCAAGCTTCCCAGGAGTCCTTTTCCTCGACCACGATGTCTTCGAAAGCTCACCCATAGAGTTCCCGCCTAGTGGATTTGACGTACCTCCATACGTTGCGATTGAGATCGGCGACTTCACGCAGAGGAGACTGATTGCATCCCATTTTTTTTCTACCATCCACTTGTGGATGCCCATTGTCTCGAAACGGCGATTCTTCAAGGATCACTTGAATCCGCTCAATGTTCAACGTTCTGACATAGCTCTTCTCTGTTTGAGCATGAAGTTGGTCATGTGGTCACCATCTCCTGACAGCCCGGATTCTCACACCACGACGTATCTCGTAGCCAGGCAGTTTCTGTATAGCGTGGATATATCTGGGAGCCTGACACTTCCGACGCTGCAAGCTGCTCTTTTGATAGCAATCTACGAGATTGGCCATGCCATCTACCCTGGTGCGCATACATCCGTGAGTGTCTGTGCCCAATACGCGATCGCCATGGGCTTGGGATGGAAGACTGTGCGTTGGGGAGAAAACAACCTGTCTTGGACTGAGACCGAAGAGCGGGCGCGAGTTTGGTGGGCCATCGTTATATTAGAACGGTATGTATTACGACGAAAGGTTTGCCACTCATTCGTATTCCCATTCAAGTCCTTGGCTTGGGCGGCGTTAAGCCCCACCGTACTACTAGTAGTCTGCTGTCATGCACTAATATCTTTATAGGTACATCTCTTTAGGATGGCCAGGGCGTCCCCTTATGACTAAAGGTCCCGGCGGCGACGAGCTATTACCCTCAGACGACGCTGCGTGGGATGAAGGGGTATGGGACAAATTACCCGTTATTAGAGAATGCGTATTAATATCTATTTCTCCTCAGAATAGAGCACCAAAATACGCCATGACTGCGTCTACACCAGCTAACATCAACATGGGCCCATTCGCCCGTCTCGCCCAGGCAACGCACCTACTTGATCGAGTTCTCCGCCATGTGCAGGATTCCGCAATGCCTGCTAAGCCACGAGAAGAAGAAGCCGTTCAGCTGGACCAGGCCCTTCGCGCGCTGGTGGCATTTACAGCAGCGGAAACTACGCAAAGACAGATGAAACTTTGCTGCCACACAGCCCTTTGTCACAGGTTAGGCGCCCCGCTGCTCGAAATCGGAATATGAGGCTAACGAATCCACTCATCAGCGCAATGGCGCTTCTCCATAGACGTTACCTTACCTCCCAATGCACAGATTCTGATGTTCCGGATCGTCGATGCTCGCTCGCGAGGGATGCGATGGATAGGGTATCTCTGGAATTCTTTCTCGAATCAAAGAAAATTCTTAGCGGAGAGTGGCCTTCACTTGATACAACATCCCCTCTCGTCCTTCATTGGGGTTACGAAGCCTCACTCCACCTTGCACGGTTGGTCCGAGCGGAGCCTCAAGAAGGAACGAGGTTGGCACTAGAGGCGGTGCAAAGCGCACTACAGAAGACCAATACGCGGTGGAAAGCTGCTGGTATCTAACCTTCAATCCCTTCCCTACTATATATGCCGGAAATACGAATGCTTATTATGTTGCACAGGTGCGTATCTTAATATCCTGGTAGCTCACCAAGTTACAAGTTCCACATTGGACTAGCCGCATGTAACGGTAGCAAAACCCGTCATTGACAACACCATCTACCATGGTTCCTGCCTATACTTTCTGTTAACATCCGGACTTGCTGCATGCGGCGGCACGGGATGCCGAAGAGTAGGCAGGTATTGTGTAAGGTTTGAAGGATCCAAGTCGGCATGGATTCCTGGCTCAACTAAGCCGGGTTCGCGACCTCAAGGAGCTGAAGGATGAGGAGATAAATCCATTGTATGCGTTGCTACCCAAGAAGATACTGAAAATGGATCGAGGCGAATGCGAGGATCACGATATTGTCCGTATTCTCGTCGCCGCCGAGACTAACCTCGGGGGTGCTACGTTGCGATAGCTCGCTCAGTGGAGCAGAAGACGACTCAACGACGGACAAATTTACTGTACACAGGCGGCTCAGAAAAAGCATCTGTATTCCGCTGCGGTTTATTATTACGAAAGGTATCAAATTCTTAATTTGTTAGCACATTAATCCAAACTATCTATGCTAAACTTTAACTGCTGTATATTTCCTGGTCGTCAACAGTAATATAGTTATCCCAATTGATGCTTCTCAGTAGCCACCGATAGTACATTTGCGTGAACGGGAAGAAGAACGTATTCCTACCCTCCTCGCTGACATAGTAGTTCCGTGGCCCAAATTCCAAACTCGTCGCAAGCTTCTCTAGCTCCGGCTGCAGCGCCTCCGTATATTGTGTTTCCGCAGCCACACGAGGCATTATGGCAAAGGTGCGCCCGTTCACGCTGCGCTTTTTAATCTCTCGGATAACACGGTTGTTGTATAGGGCTTGGATTTCGATGCCGCTTATTATTGAGGCCCATGGAGCGACGGTATTGGGGCCGCTAACGAACAGGAGGTTGGGGAATTCGCTAGTGGCCATGCCTGCATAGTAATGTCAACTTTGTCTTTAGCGCACTGATTCTTAAGGAGGGGCCGATACTGGCCACGTAGCTTACCATAGAGGGTTTGGGGTGCTCCACCCCAATGCTCGCCAAGAGCCTTGCCATGCCGACCCACAATCTTGAAAGCTGTACCCCAACCCTGCATCTTGAATCCCGTACCCCAGATAATCACGTCAACATCATTGTGGATGCCTTTAGGAGTGAGAGTATTCAGGGAGATATCTAGTGAATTTTGGGAGCTGCTCTCTTTGGCTTGGCGGTTTAGGTTATCATTAGCAGTAAGGCGGCTAGGAGTAGAGACAATACCCTTCTCGTCGACTAGCGTTATACTGTCCGTTATAACATCCACATTGGGCTTCTGGAGGATTTGATAGAAGTTCCGTGAGACTAATGGCCGTTTGTCTCCAATTCGGCCTTTTGGGCGTAGCTTATCACGTAGGATGGGGTCTCTCACTTCCTGCTCGAAGAATTTGGTACAGTACCACTCGGCTGATCGGGCAACCCAGGACCCTGGTCTGAAGAGGTAGTAGGTCCACAGACCAAATATACATCCAAGCACAAACGCATATACACTCAACAGACCAGGTACCCATTTCTTGAGAAATTGGATGGCGGGAGTGTTTGTTGCGTTGGACATTGGGAGGCAGTATGTCATGCTCCGGACATAGACCTTTAGAGATTTGACAGCAGGCTGGATTGACGGCAGAATCTGTACTGCCGAAGGCCCTGTGCCAATATATGCCACAACCTTTCCTGACAAGTCCGCGTCGGCTGGCCAGTTGTAGGTATGCCACATCTCGCCCTTGAAGGATGAGATGCCACTGATATCTGGAGTGACGCTGCGGTTGTACGTACCTGGCGCATATATTAGGATTTTTGTTGTCCAGGTGGTGCGCTGCCGCGAGACCGCATCTTCCGTGATCACAGTCCAAGCCATCTTCTCGTCAGACCAAACCGCCTCGATGACATTTGCGTCAAAGGTTGTGCAAGAGCGAAGCTTAAACTTTTCGGCGAACTTTCGGAAGTAGTCTGCAAGTTCGCCGCCTCTTGGAAAGAAACTACCCCAGTCTGTGAGACCGCGTGAAGATCAGCGACGTGTGATAAGCACTGTGGACCGGAGAAGGATATTACCTGCCTTGCGGAACCAGCTCACTTGGTACAGTACACTGAAGACGTCGCAACCAGCGCCCGGGTAGATTGCCGCGTTCCAAACCCCACCATAGTCTTTGCTGCGATCTAGGATCTCTAGCTCTTCAGGTTGGAGAATGTCCTTCCGAAGAATTTCCGCAGCTTGGACCAGGCCTGATACTCCTGCGCCAACAATAATGCAGACACGGTTCCTCTCACGAGCCATCAAAAGACAGTAATAATGACAATGTAGTATTTTGAAGGAGTAGGTGTTGGATTTATCGTTTGTAATGTTAGGAGAGATAGGATGTTATTGTTGCCTCTAGTCTTTTGTCCTGCGTCTCCCTTGCAGACATCGGCTGTTCATATAATTGTCCGGTGGTGGTCAGGACTCGGCGATTATCGTACAGACCCATTTGCTGACCTTGACTCAGCCACCAGGACGCGACGTTCTGGAGTACCTAAGCCACGAAGAGCAACACAGCGAGGACTAGAATTTCACCAATTTCGCGTGTTCTCTGATGCTTGCGGGATGTATAATGACGTTCTCGTCTTTAAGTCAATAAACAGCTAGCCGGCTAGGTTAAGCAGACATAGCTAATATCTTAGCTGTTGTGCTCTAGATCATCTTGCTATACATTTGATGCTTACTTAGGAAGGGATCATACTGAAGGATTTGAGTTGATTTGCTTGGCTGCAACACTTGACGGCACTATTGCGGCAGCTGAGTAGGCAAGACCAAGGACAACTTAACGACACATACCTAGTCTGGGACCTGCCAGTGGCTAGATGCCGAAACCTAAAAGACCTTTGCAATTCCGAATCTTGCCAAAAGCATACGTAATCCATTACTCTGAACTAGTAAAATAATTTGAGAATTTGTCTTTGTGAGACTGACATGGGTTGTGAGCGGGGTTAGCCCCTAGGAAAGAAGCCACTTAGCGGTAAGTAGCCAGATCCGGCAACACCGTACCCCAGTGCTGGGGTTTAATAAACGCCACCAAATAACACCCGCGATGGACGGATACGAAGACGACGGACGCTACGGACGCTACGGACGCTACGGACGCTACGGACACTACGGACGCTACGGGCGCTACAAATGGATGAAGGTTGGAGAAACAATTTGAGGCGGTCTATGACCCTACAGATAATTCCTACACCGTTTCATCTAGATCCTCCTTAACTCATGCAGGATAAGTGGAGCAAGTGGCTTGGCCTTAAACTTGTTTATCCGCCAAGGCGTCAGTCCATCAACTTACGACGCACTGAGTAATCATGGCTAGAAACTAACTACTCGTACGGAGTAGTCGGTGTATTAACAATCTTAGTCTCCGAAAACGTATCTATCAATCTCAGCTTCCGAGTAAGTGAATATATCTATATATATAGATCGTATCCCAGCTCGGCAGACTCGCTCAATTCTCATACTCCTCGATCCACTCACCCCACCTCATCTTGTTCTTTCTTTTTCCCACCTCATCTTATCCTTTTTCTTTCCCACCTCTGTATTTCATCTACATCTCCTCCTAACTAGCAGTCGACCACCAACATGACACGCGACGAAGACATCAGAGCCTACGGCTTCACAGCCCTCCCCCGTCCCATGGCCACCCTCCTCGCCGCCCGGAAAGATCCTCAACCACTCACTTCCCTAACAATATCCGATGTCCCCCTCCCCTCCTCCCCCCTTGTCACTGCTGTCCTCGCGTACGCCAAGCACGAACTCCCCATCGAAACCTTCAACCATAGCATGCGCGTCTTCTACTACGGTATTCCTACCCTGGCCTCCTGCCGGCAATATCTATCTAACACGCCCGCCCAGGCCTCGCCATAGCGCGCTTCGGCTTCCCAGACCTCCTCTCCGAGTCCTGGACAACAACGTATCTGCTCACCTCCCTCCTGCACGACATCGGCACGACGGACACCAACATTAGCGCCACGCTTCTCAGCTTCGAGTTCTACAGCGGGCTTCTGGTGCTCGACGTCCTTAAGAAAGAAGGCGCGCCGAAAGCAATGGCCGAGAGCGTTGCGGAAGCAGTTATTAGGCACCAAGACCTCGGGGAGACGGGGACAATCACTAGTATTGGCGCGGTGGTGCAGTTGGCTACTATTTTCGGTGAGGCTCGGACAAACTCCGTCTATTTGGTGCGAGGGGAGTGGGGACGGTGGGGAATTGGGGATGCAGGGAAAGAGAGGCTAACGAGGTGCAGATAATGTAGGCAAAAATGCGGAGTTGGTGCATCCGGAGACGATTGTGAATGTCACCAATGCATATCCGCGGATGAAGTGGTCAAGGTGCTTTGCGCATACGATCCAGAAGGAGCTTAGGCTCAAACCGTGGGCTCATACGACACACCTTGGGGACTTAAACTTTCCGAATGGGGTAATGGGGAATAAGCTGATGGAGCCATATGAGTAAGGGTTATAGCAGTGTACAAAAATATAATATTATTTTACTTCTTAAATACAGAGCCTCTGCCCCCACGACCATCGCGATAGTCTTTCAAAACTGATGCTGACTCACCCCTATACCCTGTCTTCTCCATCCATTCTTTAACAGACTTCACTCTTGTTGGCAAAATCTCATCCAGAAGCTTGTAATCCCTCTTAGTCAGCTCACCTTTTCAAGTATTCCAGAAGCCTGAGTAGTTCTCCCGAACAGTGAATAATGTGGGATCATCGTGGCTAACCGAATGCCCAATTTTGGCCTCCGGATTCGGAAATAACCCAAAGTTAAAATATTCGTCTAAGGTAACGTCCTTGTAGACCGACTTCAGACCTGTTACTGCTGTAAAGGCAGCAGCTAAATCTTTCCAAGCGATGTCCTCCGTGGCGACGTGTAGCTCTAATCCGCTGCTTTGACCCGGTGTGTCAAACATCCAGCGTGCGTACTCTCCGTAGTCTTTGAGATAGATGAGAGGGCATTTCGATGTCCCAAGAGGAACTGCAAAGACAAGCGTACTCGGGTCGTTAGGATCAGGGTGAGGGGCAAGGAATTCACAGAGCCCTTCCATATACATACAGGAGGTTAAGACCGACCAGGCCATCCGCTTTGTCGGCTGTGCGGAGATGTAATCTACGACTTTACCCTTTCCATCAAGGTGGCCGGTCCGATATTTCGAATCGAAGTTGCCGAGCTTTGACGCATATTCAAGACCTGCGTAAATGAAATGTTTCACACCGAATTCTCGAGCCAGCTCGTAAAGGCGGATTCCCCAATATATTTCTGCCTTTTCTCCAATGGCGAAGCCGTTGGTGTTCACGAACGCGCAATCGATGCCTATGAATGCCTTGCGAAGAGACGGCTCGTAATAGGCGTCACCCTCAAATATTGTCACTCCAGGCATTGAAGCTAGCTCAGTTGCCGACGAAGACGTTGTGTCTCGTGTGAGTACGCGTACGGAGTATTTTGAACCAGACGCGAGAGCTTACAGGCCAGCAAGTAATAATTGAGTAGAGTAGTGCGGAGGCACCTTTAACAACTGGCCTCCCCTGAGCACCAGTGCCACCTATTACCAAGACTGAAGGAGCGAACATTTTGTGATAATGGTTTTGATGTAATTTAGCACAGTATTGTTACAGAATGGATTTTATAGACAAATTTGATAGTGTTGAAGGATTCAGAGGGGTATGGGGGAATTAATACACGCCACGATGTTATATGATACTCTATTCCGACTTCTTTGTTAATATATAGTTACGTTTAGAGCCGCAGTGAAGCCAAATTGTGACGTCAAATTGTGACGTCGCTGGTCACAGAATAGTAATCGGTGCTTTTCACCTTCCGTTGCAAGCGATGTTTATGACGTATCAGTATCTATATTTCGCGTCAGTTGACTAGCGAACCACACGCGAAAATGCAACGACTTAAATGCAACAGTCAAACTAAGGCGAGTATTCTGATTACTTAGTTTCTCCCTGATGAGGTATATCTCCATGAAATCTCCAAATGAGTGATAGACCAGCCAATCAACATGTACTCTTCCCTCAAAAGAATAAGCCCGCATAAGAGGTAGCCCTTTTGGCCGTTCTTTTGGCCGTTCTTGCTGCCAAATCTGGAGCCATTGAGTCGTTAGCGAAGCAGCTTCGCTCAACTGCGTGTCTATCCCTTCTAGTTCCTGTACCCCGGCCTTACCCAAATCTGGAGCCATTGAGTCGTTAGCGAAACAGCTTCGCACGCGGCTGATATTGGCGGAGTGAGTCTCTCTTTACTTGCAGTACGTTAATTGCTTATTATGGCTTATTATGCAAGGGCATAATAAGCAATTAACGTACTGCAAGTGACAGGTTTTGGGATTTTAGTTCGAGCCGATGGCGGGATGGCGTTTTGGCAGGTATATAGAAGTGCGTTTTGGAGTCGTCGAGGTGGCAATGCTGGACCAGATTAGACGCAGGATTAGTCCGCGGAGGGACTCGTCGGCGCTGCAACAACCGTCGTCTTCAGCACTAGCTGCGTTCTCGTCACGTCCAGTTCCTGTATTCCAGCTTCGCTCAACTGCGTGTCT
>JPKD01000060.1:0-16352 GCA_000750935.1 Pseudogymnoascus sp. VKM F-4519 (FW-2642)
TTAGATGGTGGGAAACATGGGTTACCAGCAAATACACAAGTGTAATAACGCCCCTTCTGATAGATGATCAAAGCAACATCCGCGCCATATAATTCCCCATACTCATATACCTTGTTGGTCAAAGTGCTTCTCTTTCTAGATGCGTTCTGGCTTTGGCGTTTCCGGACGTACATGTTGGGATAGAGTTATTGGGCATAGAGCTGAAGGAATTACGATGTCTCTTGAGATTTGAGAGTTATGATTAGAGAAAGATAGTTGTAGACTGTCGCTGGAATTTCATGGCAAGTTATGACTATTTAAAAGTTTCAAATACTAGCTCCTCTAAAATGGTACCAACTACATGGTCATCTAAACTTGGACGCCTTCGGGTGGTAACGTCCCTTGATTGCAAGGCCACCGTTTCATCTTTCCACATCCATTCGAATTCATCACACCTTGTTTCGTAGGGAGGTTCCCAGTCAATGCTAAATATAGAAATAGGTACAAGTCACTGTATGGTAGCTGGCTCTCTATCTTGTATAGCTCTAAGGATTGCGAGTCTGAAAGTTGACGGATTTAGGGAGCTATGCGAAAGATGAGAGCAATATACCCTCGCATCGCGCCAAGGCGGCTAACTTCGGAACTGACGCGAAAGTGACCCTGACACGTCATGCAAGGCAGAAAATTACTTGGGTGACCCTCGATCAATATCACGTGACAAAAACGCATCATTGGTAGCACGTGGCCAGCAAGTTGCACAGGGATACTCGGCCAACCTAAAATGCAGCAACTAGCACAGTGCAACAGACACTCCACATACACTCGAGAGGCATACAAGATTGTTAGAGCATTCGCGTTTTCGGCGGATCGTTCGAAGCTAGCGTCGGCTTAACGGGAGTTAGCTAAGTTAGCAAAGTTCCCAGGGTTACGAGCGTCATGGTAACATCTGGATCGCACTAAATACCGCAACGGGAGTCGCTGGACCTCCAGCAGGAATTGTTGATTTTCAGAACCCGTTAGGATAGAGGCATCTCGAAGAAGTCGGTAAACCATGTTGACATTTGCGAAGACAATCATGGATAATGCTTCTGAGCCCGCTAGGTCAAGTCGAATGCCAGATTTGTTCTCTCTCAAGGGCAGGACAGCCATTGTCTCAGGTGCCGCTGCCGCGGGGATCGGATTTGCCATCGGTCAAGCACTTGCCGAAGCCGGCGCCAATGTAGCAATCATATACAATAGCAACAAGAAGGCTATTGAGGGCGCAAAGGAAATTGAGCAGACTTACGGAGTGCAGTGTGCGTTCAGTCGTCTCACACTATGACATTCTATTGACCTCGATTCAGGCATTGCGTACCAAGTAGACATCACAAACCAACAACAGATTGAAGACACCATCAACCAAATAGTCAATGACTTCAATGGCCGCCTTGACGTCTTTGTTGCGAACAGTGGCATGGTCTGGTCGGAAGGTGCCGCGATTGACAGCAGCGTCTCGCACTATCGCGAAGTTCTCTCCACTAACCTTGATGGCGTCTATTACTGTGCACGAGCTGCTGGCCAGCATTGGAGACGCCAAGCAAAAGAAGGGACAACCATTAGCGGAGGAAAGTTGACGAATTTCAAGTGCGGCAGCTTCGTAGCCACTGCAAGCATGAGCGGACATATTGTGAATGTTCCGCATGTACAGGCTGCATATAACGTTTCCAAGGCCGGTGTCATTCATCTCTGTAAGCTAAGGCTAATATATTCCCTTATCACTAATGGACAAAAAGACTAATTGCGCTTGTCTTTATTACGCAAATCTCTGGCTGTCGAATGGGTTGGGTTTGCACGCGCCAATAGCGTGTCCCCGGGCTATGTGGAAAGCGGGCTCACGGGTAGTGCCTCGGACGATATCAAGGAGCTACTTAAAGAAAAGACCCCAATGCGGTTCGTAGCCTGTGCCCTCACTCGATTTCCTCTTCCGCTCCACAGAGCGGACTTTTTTTCATGCCCGTGAAATTTGCTAATTGTAAATCTTCAATAGTCGCATAGGTCATCCTGATGAGTTAAAAGGTGCATACCTCTACCTTGCATCAGATGCTTCCAGCTTCACCACAGGAGCTGATATCATTGTGGATGGAGGGTACAGTCTGCTATGAGCAGCGTTAATATATGACACAACTAGAAATGTACTTTGGACTATAATCTGTTCCCGCTTAAAAAGAAAAGTGAACAATTGATACCCCAAGTAGATAGTAAGCGAGTACGAAGATGTCTATAAAAAACGCCGGCTGCAATAGCAAGGAAGGAAGGAAGGAGCCTTGTTCAACCCACATCACCAGCCGAGTTGTACAACCACCCCTGCCGACACCCCTTTACCCCACTCAAAGCCATTCTTTTTTTCGGCGAAAAAGTAGCTATTTTTGTGCTTACTGGCTTTCGGACGACGGCCTTTCGTCGGCTAACCCTGACCACGAAGCGGCCCTTCAGTACATTCGGCCCCTGACCACTTCATAGCTCATACAACCTAGCATGTAAACCAGGTCAAGTTTTTTTTGCGAATCTAAATATTCCTGTTAAAAAATATTTCTATCCAGCCGAATAATGTGTATAGTCCACAAGTACTGCGATTGCCGAATAATTTGAATGTAGCTCCGTTTTGTATCCAACATACAGTTTGCGCCCACTTATCTTGGGGAAAACCTTCCATATAACCCCCCGGCTAAATGTATCACCGACTAAGCAAAGTTCGTGGAGGTGGAGTGCTTACATATCTCCAGCAATGGTAATAGTGGGGCAGTGCCATCAATGACTTCAAATACCCCGCCTCGTAAATATCTTCTCAATTCCCCCATCATTTCAACCTTGAAACACTCTGTCAAGATGGCACCAATAAACGTAGGAATAGTAGGGTACGGCTCATCGGCCAAGATTTATAATCTTCCTTTCATCACCCCGAACCCAGATCTCAACGTCTACGCATTTCTACAGCGAGCTGCTATACCTGACCCAAAAACAGCAACACCTGGTTCGCACTGCACAATTGACTTTCCGAATGCAAAGCACTATCAGTCTGCTGATGACTTTTTTGCCGATTCAAACATCGAGCTTGTCATCGTCTGCAGCCATCCCGATTCACATGCGTCCTTTGCCGAGAAGGCTTTGCGTGCTGGAAAGCACGGTTCGTCCCTCCACTCACTATGAAAGCAACTCTACACTTTGAACACCGCTAACAGATATAGTTGTTGTCGAGAAACCTTTCACAACGACAACGGCTGAGGCTGATCGCGTCATTGCCATTGCAAAGGAATCGGGGAAGATCCTCACGTGTTATCAGAGTCCGTAGCCCAGCCACGTATAAGACACAGAAATATGGACTCAAGACTGATTAAAGATAGACAGAAGATACGACTCTGATTTCTTGACCTTACGCCATCTGGTTAACAAGAATGCGTTTGGAACAGTTACTGAATTTGAGAATCACTATGATGTCAATATGCCAGTCTGGATGGTTCGAAACAAGACAATCGAGTACACTCCAGGCGAAGGGATGACGTTTGAATTGGGTGCCCATTCAATTGACCAGGCTCTTGTGCTCTTTGGCAAGCCCGCGTCTGTTACTGCCTTTTTGCGGAGTGTTAGGGGCGTTGAAAGTGAGATCGATGATACTTTTACCATCATCTTGCAGTATAGTGGCGAAAAGAAAAATTTACTTGTCACTATCAAGACAGCAATCGCGACCCCGATGCAGGATCAACTTAAGACGTTCGTGAGAGGAACTGAGGGGTCATTTATCAAGGTCAGTATATCCGATATTTACAGTTGACGGCTAACTAATATCCGCAGTTCGGCACGGATGTCCAAGAGGAGCAAATATTTGCTGGAAAGATTGCTACAGACGAAGGCTTTGGGGTAGAGCCCAGCAGCACGCACGGATTACTCACGACATTAAAGGAAGTCGATAAGTCCCAAATTTATCAAGAAGACAGTAAAAGGTATCACGGTAAATTCCCGAGCATTAAGGGCAACTATGTCGAGTACTATGAAGATCTTGTGGCGGCTATTCGAGGGGAGAGGGAGCTCGCAGTGAACCCACAGGATAGTAGAGACGCAATCAGGGTCATTGAGTTAGCTAGGGAAAGTCATAAGACGGGTACAACTAATCAGTGGAGTTGAGTGAGATTTACTTGAAGAGTAGTTTGAAATAATTTTGAAATGAAGGAGATAGAGTTATTATTTACTTCTAACGTAACGCACGGTGTAGTCGGCCACACTGGTTAGTCGGTCAAGAAACTCATTCCACTCTACTTGATCTGGTTCTACGTGCCACACACTCCTCCAATTCCAACTCCGAGTCGCTCAAATTCCTCTCGACCTCCTCCTCTTCAACTTCCTCTTCTACTTCTTCAATTTGCTGGCCCGGTTGTGCCTCCTTGAAACCAAATTCTGGGCCTTGGCTATGCCAGTGCTGGACGAAATCCGTCTCGAATATCTCTCACACACCCCGTAGTGGTTGGGATAGCTCGGACGCGTGCAGGCGTCGCGAACTGTGTCACAATATCCCGTCAACGTAGTACTGCGTTTGGCTCTGCTAGTGCTGCTTGCGCTCGATATATTCTCAATTTCGGCATCTTGGAAGTCCCATTAGGTGCTATCATCGTTAGATTCCAGGAGGTTTTGCGAGCTTGACATGGGTTGGACTAAACATTCCTGGCTGCTCTCCTGTATATGAAGTTGTTTAGCGTTGAAGTCCAGTAGATACTCCGAATAGGCCTTATAACTCTCTGTCTGTTCGTATTCCGCCAACTCAATCCTGCACTTCTCCTTAGCATCGAAAGATTGTTGTTCGTAGGGCTCCTTCTCGCTGGCCGTGAGGTTCTGCCACTTCTTGCCTAGCAACTTGGTGATTTCTGTAAATGATAGCGATTTGCCCTTCAGCTCCTCTCGCATCTCTATCGTTGCTTTCAGAGCCATAACCCTCAGCCTCCTCCTCATGAATAACCGTCACCCTCTCACTTTCCTATAACCCTAACCCTCACTCTCCCTTTTCTCTTTCCCTTATTATAAACACGCTCCGCGACGGGGCTACGGCCTCGCTCTTTTAAAATCCGTGCATTGAAATCTCTTCTACACCCTTCACGTTTCTTGCTGAAAACCATTTCTTGTAAACTCTCTTCAATTCTTCTCTCACCCCCTTCTTGGTCTGCTCCTTTGCCTCTTTTCCCCCTTTTCCGCGGATACTCCTCTCATTCCCCTCACCCATCTAATACATAACAACCAAATTCTCGGCCATTTCATCCCATCCCTCGTATTCTGCCTCCCTACACCTCCACTCAAAACAAATCCCTTCCCACTCATCGAATTTTTCCTTCTCCTTGTAATACCCCCTCTCCTTTTGACCTTCCTCCTCACTCCAAACCGAGCTCGGAATTGATCCTTGAGCCGGAGAGCTCAATTCCGAGCTCTGGCTCAATCGGGAGCTGAGCTCTAGCTTGAGCTCTGGCTCGAGTTCGGAGCCCAACTTGAGCTTGGGTTCCAGCTTAGGCTCAGAGACAGAGCTCGGAATCAAGCTCTATTTCGAGCCTAAGCTCGGGGCCAGAGCTAGGCTCGAAATTGAGCCCTGAGCTAGAGAGCTCAATTCTGAGCTCCAGGCTCGAGTTCCGGCTCTGGCCTGGAGCCGTGGGTCCATTAGAGCTTCAGGCTCGAGCTCGAGCTCAATTCCAGGCTCACTCTCGAAAATCGGTGCTAGCGTTGGGTCTTCCTGCTCAACTCCAATAGAGAGATCCTTCCGAGCCTGGCTATTGAGCCAGTCAATATATGAGCTCCGCTCTCGGAATAGGAGCTCAGCTGGCGCACACCCAATTGTAGAGTGGATTTGGGTGTTTATTGCGAGTATGACTTCTAGTAGCCCATCCTTCCATTCTGTAGACCCATGGTCCATTTTTCATGCCCGGAGCTTATTCTCAACAACTCCATTTGCCTGCTCAACTAGGCCTTGCGTTTGCGGTGATCGTGGTGCTCCATTTACTACCTGTATTTCATACTTTCGGAGTAGAATAAGGAGAGCCCCTTTGAATCCTTCCCATTATCAGCTTGCATAATCCTAGGAGGTAACAAAACTGCAATAAATTGAGCAAAGCAGTCTGCAATTGGCTCTGCGTGCTTGCTTTTCAATGGGTAAAGCTGTGTATACTTTGAGAAGTGATCCTTTATATGTAGAATCCATTTATACTGCCCTGAAGGCTCATGGCGCATATCAATTAGATCAATTTGAGCCCGCTCCCATGCTCGCCCATTAAGAGTGCAATTCTTACATCGTTTGAGTATAAACTCTACATCCTCCCGCTTTATTCCATAGTACTGTTGCTCTATAGTAGGCCATACCTTATTCCGGCCTGCGTGTAGAAGCTTAAGGTGCTCTTGTGCAATAATGTCAAATACCTCTGCTTTTTGAACAATATATCGAGGCTGTAGATGTCGTATATCGCTCTGCTTACAGAGCTTATTATTAATAAGCTCAAAGGCAGATTGCGCACGGTTTTTGAGGATTGTATCTCCCTATTGTATGGGATATAGGCTGTAGGATTCTCAAGAATAGTACGTATTTGGCTCCATTTTGCGTGTGGTAATTGCTCACGATTGTAGTAAGTAGAGCTGCTTATATAGGCTTCAAAAGCAGTGCGTACATCGTTTGGGAACGGGTTAATTGAGGCAATAGTAGCCTAATTATCGTGATTGTAGGAAGTAGGATTTCTATAATACTATTCTACAATACTGTTATTCTACACCGCCACTTCATGGTTGGGCTGAGCTCATGGTTGGGCCCGCCAGTTCATGAATGGGCCGGCCAGTTCATAAACCAGAATAGTTCACGGTTGGGCCGGAACATATATTAAGACCTCAACCAATACTATACGACGAGAATCTGATTTCGTCGACGGGGCTGATAAGAGTCGAGGAGTAGCGAATTTTGTGACGGAGAGGAGCGATCTGACGGGCTTGGTTGGGGTCGAAATTGGATTGCAAGTGGATCGCCGAGAGCACAGAGTCACCACTTTAGTATTATTGGTTGAGGTGTGGTTGTATCTTTGAACAGCAGGCCATTCAAATCTTTTTTTGGATTGTCTATCTCATCGTTCGGTGATCATCATGTCGGCGAGGGCGGCCGAGCATTATTGATTGGGCAACACTGCCACGGCACTTGCCGCTCCTCCACCGGAGAACTGCCAAGTTTCGGGCCAAGTCTTCCCGACGTTAGACTCATTGATACCTCATTTTAGCTCCTGCAAGCACTTTTCACAGAGGCGTTGATTACATTGCCTTGACTTATCCCAACTATCTTCTCCACTTAAACTACCTTGTCTCTTGTACTGTTTTAGCATTAGTCAGATTCGGGTTAATACTTCCCGACGTTAGACTCATAAATACTTCACTTCAGCATCTACGAGCACTTTTCATGAAGGCATTGCTTACCTTGCTCTGACTTAACCCAACTGTCTTCTCTGCATATCAATCTCAATTTTTATGCTAATTTAGCATTCGTCGGAAACCATGTCTCTCGGCAGGCGGGCGCTCCTTAGCAGTGGTCACAAGATCCCGTGTGTCTCCTCTTACCCTAAAGTGTGAGACGTATTTGTCGCCTAACAATTGGCAGTCAACTGGGCTACGGAACCTGGCAGTCATTACCGGGTGAGGTTTCTGTCGGCGTATATGAGGCTCTCAAGGCTGGTTACAAACATTTGGTTAGTGATGTTGGGGCATAACTCATGAAGGCTTCGCACATGGCTTACGCATTCATATAGGATCTCGCAAAAGTGTAATGGTCATCATTACAACTGTTCAGTCAAACACTGATCGTTTCTAGATACGGAAACCAAATAGAAGTGGCGCAAGGCCTGAAAAAGGCATTCACAGAAATCCCGGGTTTGAAGCGAGAGGACATCTTCATTGTGCGTTTTACTTCGCCATTCTTCAATTAGGAACGGCGGGCTAACTATTAGTTATTTCTTGGATATAGACCTCAAAGTTGTGGAACACGTATGGCCCTAGCATAATCATGCATCAACCAGTTTTCGTTAACTTGCTCCAGTCAACATCGGCCTGAGATAGTAGAGGCTGCCCTCGACGATTGTCTACAGGAGCTCGGCCTAGATTATCTGGATGTACGTTACTCCCCTTTGCGTATAAATGCCACTGACCTCTTTAGCTCTACCTTGTTCATTTCCCTGTCTCTTTTGTGGCCAGTTCTCGCAACGTGGGAGAAGACCTGTTCCCTCTCACGGGAAACAATGAACCTGAGGGTGATGTCGCAATTGATGATAGCGTGTCAATTGTTGACACCTGGCAAGGTAGGTTTGCAAGTAATTCCGGCATGCAATTGTGCTTCACTTATACGTCTCTCTTCTATCATAGCTATGACGATGCTCCCCAAGAGCAAGGCCCGATCAATTGGAGTGTCGAATTTCACTATCCAGCATGTAAGCTCTCCGAGTCATTATGGTAGCCTTGATACTGACATCCTTACAGCTTGAGACTATTATCAAGGCTACCGGTGTAACCCCTGCCGCTAATCAGATCGAGCGCCACCCCTTGCTGAGGCAGGACGACCTCATTGCCTACTGCAAAAATAAGAATATTCACGTCATCGCGTACTCGGTATCTTCTCCAGCATCTTAAAGCTATCCTCTGAATCCAAGCTAACGTGACTGTTATTTAGGCCTTCGGGAATAATATGTTTGACGTCCCATTGCTAGTTACCCGCCCAGAGGTTAAAACTGTTGCCGAAGGACTCTCTGAACAGAAGCAGTCGACTGTTACACCAGCCCAGGTTCTGTAAGATTTTCCGCTTCCCTGTACGAACAATAAATAACTGTTTGTTTGCCACAGACTAGCGTGGGCTCAAATTGGTGGACATAGTGTCATCCCTAAGTCAGTCACACCTACGCGCATTCGCGAGAACTTTCAGGAGGTTACATTATCTCCGCAAGATATTATCGAAGTTGAGAGTGTTGGAAAAGTGCAGAAACGCTACAATGTGCCTTTTATTGCGAGTGAGTTTTCCCAGCTTACAGCTCAGCTCTATAGGTCACGTCACTAACCCTGCTCCTTGCATAGACAAGCCCCGCTGGGATGTCAACATTTTTGGAGACGATGCTGAGAAGAACTCATCGCATCATATCATCTTGTAATTGAAAGAGACTGAGGTATGGCAAACTTCATGTCGTATGAATGTCGAATCACGCGGCTAGTTGTACTGTTCCTTAAGAGCTGCATTATTACTATGAGGTTTCTCGGTTTCATGCTCTTGTTTCTCGAGCAGGTCTTAACATATACCGTTATAGGATGACTATAGCTCTTAGAATTTTACATTTGTTGGCCTTGGAACTCGTCAAGTGTGGAAGCAAGTTTGAGTATGTGCAGCTATAGGTCTTATTTCTGTAATTATGTAGGTAAAGGATTAGACGCTAAGTATAGATTAAGGTATATCTTATTTTATTGTAACGTAATTAGTGTCATTTTTAAGAGCATTTGCTCTTTTATTTCTTAAAGCCCTTACAATAAGTTGTTGTGAAATCATACCCGTATGATGTCGGGTTCAGGGCGGCTTTGGCTAGAGACTTGGAGAAGTTTAGAAAGCCACCTGGTGACTTCAACCGCTATTGTAGACGACACGAGTCTCGATCCGTTTTGGGACTTATCTATGGCACTTATTGACTGGATGTGCACTTTTGGCGACAATAACCTTCAGAGCTTGAGGTATGTATTACACACTTAATTCTAGGACCTGGTACTAGCAGGGCGCAGGTTGAATTTGGGATGCTGCGTTCCAAATGAGATCCTAAACTATCCTGGAAACTATTGGACGAAGAAACAGAAGCGCATCCAGTCAATATCGCTTCTCACCGATGGTGAAAGTCCGACCTTTGCGTATGTGTATCTCGATCTCAAATCATATACCAGCATACAGTCACTTTCCTGGAAAGGATTACGTAGAGGCGATCATTTTGACCGTCTTGAAGATTTCATTAAGAACCAGACTGGGGATCGAGGACTAAGAGCGTTGACATTAGATCTTGTTGAGTGGAACAGGGCAGAAAAGGGGTGGTATGATCACCAAAAAGCAACTCTGGGAGGGTTTCTTCCCCGCCCAGACAACTTTTTTGCGACAAGAGTTGCCGGAAATGAATCGGACCAGAACAAAGTCCTGTTTCAGTCCCTAAAAACTTTGCTACTTGTAGGCGCCGTCTTTGCTCCTTTCGAATACGAATTCGGCCACTCCTTCAACATGATGAACTTGAGCACGCTGCAACTACGGAACTGCCCTTCTTCCCTGGAACTATTAGGGGCTCTTCTTGAGCAAGGGATAACTCCCAACTGAAGTCGTTTGAGTTAATCATTGTCTGGGACTGTCTTCATCATTACAGTAATTTTGACGAGGTGCAGACTGAAGTCACTTTTCGGTTCCTGGCCTCTTTCCAAGGCCTAGAAGACCTTTGCCTACTGCTCACCCAGCCTCACGAGTGGTATCTTATAGCCAATAGCATCGCGCACCATCAATCGACCCTAAAGCGCCTAGTCCTTCAGAGAGAGATATTTCAAAAGGCAAGGTTGTGGATGGTGGTATCCCGTGGCACAATTCAGGAGAACTTTTGTTCCACGACTCAAGACTTAGCTGCTTTGGCACAAGTGGCCCAATTTCTGAAATGGTTAGACCTGGCCCCTGTATGAATTCTGCATTGCTGGCGTTACCCTCTTTAGGAATCGTCTTTCGCCGAACTTCCCGTGAAGCCTAGATGCCACATCTTACACATCAAAATGTCCTGGATAGATCATCACAAGAAGTTCAACGAAGAGTTCCACAATGTAGACCCAGAACACAGTGATTTTGATTTTGAGGATTTCGAACTCCTATATGAGAGCGGCGGGAAGTTTCTTTCATATCTGCAGGCAGAAACATTCAACGAGACTGTTGACACCGCCCAAACCCAGCCGTCGAACCACTCCCCATCTTCTGAGCCCCTACTGCTCACAATGCAAGAGCCACAGGTCTGTTACTTAGCCCACAGATGCTAGAATATGTTGGCTGATTCAGCAATAGATCTCCACTGTTTTTTAAGTCACAACACGTCACAACATGACCAAGCACCAGGAAAGTGTCGCCCAGCCCCCCCACTAAAACGAGGCCCTGATAACAGCATCTCGCTATGGTTCGCTTCCGTCAACCACGAATGTACATGGCCAGGATTTATCAAGAAAATCACAATTTCTAAATTTTGTGCTTCGCGGCTTAATGATTTGTAGCAACAGAGGGAAATGTGCTGCTACGTCGAGTCAGTCAGCTCCCCGACGTTTTGCCCCAAACAGAGTTATCTGACAGAACGTCTGCTACCGGACGAAGCAGTATCTCGACCCTGACCCCATAAACTCAACGACAAGAATCAATATCAAGGATAGGTCAGTGTATATCTAGTGAGGGTTCATTAAGACCATCAGGTGGTGAGAGACGATCGATACAATCGGGTGAGGGATGATTAAGACCATCTTGGCTGGATCAGTGGGCGCGCGGCCCCTCAATTTAGTGAGGGATTGGCAACCGCACCCGCAATTCGAGCCACAGTTTAAATCGCAACTTAAATTGACAATACTACTATTTCTCTTATGACATATAATGCGGGACCCACATTATATGTCATAAGAGAAATAGTAGTATTGTCAATTTAAGTTGCGATTTAAACTGTGGCTCGAATTGCGGGTGCGGTTGCCAATTGTGGCCGACGATGTTGTGAGGTGAGCCTTTGGCGTGGTGCAAATCGTCTTCACTCTGAAACTAAGATTACATAGTTCTGAAATTGCGGATTCAACTGTGGCTCAAATCGCGCGTTGCATCTATGCCCGTGAGTGACAGTGGCAATTAGCTGATAGAGATAAATGGGCTACAATTTTGGAAAGAGCAGCTATCTGCTGGTTACCACCCGATGATACCAGCTGTTGACCACAAACCTCAATTTTCTGCTGCAAAGTGCCACCACGCGTAAGTAAACCACCACGACCACGTAAATATAACATGGCGCTATAGCGGCAGGTGAAATATGTAATCAAAATGAATTGCCCTCGAACCAGCAACCAGGAAAGGGCCAAATGGCGAACTGAATGCAGGGAGAAGTTAGCCAATCACATTCGTGAGTGTACTCGGTATATAACAAGCCATATCTAATTGTGTCATATGACCAGACTCCCAACTTGGGCTTACTATTCTCCCAACCGATGTCAAGCTCATAACAAAACCAGAGGACCTATATCAATGGAGTATCTTAACACCTGGAAAGGCTACACTGTTTAATAAACAACTAAGCAAGCACTCGACTGGGGCCTATATCGACCTATGCAACGGAGTAGGAGTACACTTTATGGCTAAGCTTGGAAAAGGCGCCGCAGACTATGAACAGGAAAAGCGACTAGTCACGACAAGCACAGCTTTTGACGCACTAGAGAAGAGTAGAGAACATCCTTCCAGAGATATAATTACCTTTCAATTTAGCGCTAAAGAATAGCGCGAGAGATTTAATGCAGAATTGGCTATAAGAGAGGCTATGGAGATCGAGATGATGGGAATTAAAGGAGAGAATACAGAACTGCTGACTGAGATGAAAGCCCTTCGCGAAGAAGAAGCAACGCGAATCCAAGAACTTGAAAAAGCACGCGAGGTTCTGCTGATAACATCGCGCATACTTCAAGAACGAGCATTAAAGGCATCTGAAGACTCGCAGAAGATTACAAACGCCGCAACTTCCCTAAAGCTGGGAAGCAATCCATGTATTTAATCTCGTCTGAAATAGATTTCTCGATGGATTCTGATCAAGTAGCTCAAGTAGTAGGACCTGAATGATACCGCTAGGGAAGTGAGATGTCTTTGTTGGCTCTAAGGTCCCACAGCTTGTCACTAATGAAGTCCAAGACGGCCAGGTGCATCCATGTTTTTCATGACTGACTTCCGATCCTCTAAAGATCACTGAGTGAAGTCTGTTCTACTCAAAGCGTCTGCCTGAATCTTCCAGACTGGTCTAGCAAGCGTAGTAAGCCTATCGCCGAAAGAGTCAATGATTGCCTGTGCATATTTATCATCCTTATCGAGTCTCTGTGCACCTACACCCTGCTCCCCACCAAAGGTTGCATTCCACCAAGCCTTCTTCCAAGCAATGACTGCCACTCTTGCAGATTCTACACTCGGCTGAACATTCTTCGCAATGAGATAGAAAGTCGACCTGATCGCATGCTTCCTTAAGGGTTTGAATACTTCGATGTCGGAGAACTGCGAGAATAGATATAGAAGCTCCATGGTATCCAACGCCTCGATCTTGTGCAATAGATGACTAATATCCCTCCATGTCGGATGCGCTGCAACGCTAGAATTAGCTGTGAGCTTGTGAGTCGGTTTGCTTCGGTTCGCTCCCGGTATGCAGGTCGCTTGTGTGTTCGTAAGACTTGGCCATCGCAGATGACGAAATCGAATCTCTGGTTGATGAACGGCCTTTCCAAGCTGAAAGAATCATGTCCTGGATGTGTGCAAGGGACTTCATCGACGCCAAACTCCTTGGCGAACATCGTGATGTCGTGGTAAAGAACAGTAGACCGATGAGAATTCAGGAAGACTTCATGACCTCATTTATCCGGAGGTAGGGTGATACCGATCGCCTTTGCTCTGGGATTGTACTTCAGAGCACTGGCTGTATAACCACCAGGAGCCATACAAAGATCAAGGATTCCAACCCCATCTTCAGATCGATTGTTTTGGCAGAGCGCGCCAGTTGCTGCTTGCATCTCATCTCCGATCTCTTGCATCATTTGGTATAATTTGGCCGCAGCTTTCCCCGTGGCAGTGTCGGCTCTTTGTCTTTGATACTGGAAGTGTTCGTCTCCTTTTAAATTCTTCCAATAATTAAAGGCAATGATCAGTTTAGCGCGAACCAAGCCATATAACGGCCCCTCCCAAGCACACGTCTTCTCGAATTAAGCATCACCAGATGATCCCCATGATTCCTCACCAGATAACCATTCGGTGTTTCTAGAACCTTCTGTGAACCTGTCCTTACTGGACTGATCACCGCTAGGTGGAGGATGAGCCCGCCGAGTTACCCTGGTATAATACGCAGGGCCAAACTCACTAGGGTGTAGCCGTGGCATTGCCGTCTGCTCTCGGTACGTACTGGGCTGGGGTGGTGCTGGAAGCGGCTGATGGATTCGGTTAGGGTGCCAAGGCGCCAAGTCCCAAGAAAAATCAAGGCGCGCCAGGAATGCTTATTAAGGCTTAAAATACGGGGAGATTGGCAGGGTCTAGCTGGTGATTGACAGGGCCTGGCAAGGCCGCGAGATTCCCCATACGGCTAGATGAGGACCGTACTAAAGTAGAGGGAGCGAGCGAGGTGAGCGAAGGGAAGGACCGATGGCCAAAAGGGCCGTCTCAGAAAACACGAGCGACGCGGCAACGCGTGATCTGTGATTCGTGAAAAAAAAGAAAAAAAAAATCGTGGCTCGTGGCTGGGTTTGTCTGGCTGTCTCTGGCCTGAGTCGTGTCTGATTGCTGTGTGACCATTAGGCGCGTGAGTGACAGGCAAACAATCTTCAAACAGGCATTCGGTCCCTGCAGCCACGCCACGCAGAGAAGTATTATGCGGTTATGGACGTTCACCATGTCATGTCCGCATTCACACTGGCGAAATTACAAACAACTCACTTGCAACCTGAAGTAGCACCTTACGAGTAGGTTTAGACAGTGAGTAAAGAGTGCGTACGAGTGTGTGTGGAGATCCCACCATCGACATTTTCTCGTGGAGAGTCTGGAGATTTGGCCGAGGACGAGTGCGGAGTGCCGACAGCGGAGTGTAGAGTGCCGCTTACTTTTTTCGGGCTGTACTTTGGTAACCGGTACGCCGAGAGGTGCCAAGACACTTTCAAAGCGGATCATAGGTACAGGACGCCTACCACAATACTCCCTGGCAAAGAGCGTCCCTTTTTAGATAGGTAGACAGGTGGTGAGGCATCTACTTTAGGTACAGAAGGCTGCAAGTAAACCGAAAGCTTATTTTCAAGATGCAGGATTGGAGGTTTTTACTCTCATAAGGTTTTCTCCAACTAGTTATTGACCAGTGAAGGACTACATGACTTATAGCTAGATTTATGTAAGAAATCAATATCAATATCAATATATAGCGCAGTCTATAGTTCTAGAATCGAACATTAATGCTTACTTCAAACTTTTAACGTTTACTTGTGCGGTCGGGGATCCTAGAATTGGCTGTTCATCCCATACAATTATCACTTTGGCTATTGGTGTGGTCTCGCACAAATTAGCTGTGCATCCCAAACTGCAATTTCCACTCCTTCTCTATGAAATTAGGACAGTAATTTGAGAGTCACCTTCCTCGAGAATGTCCTCGTTTTCTTTTTACATATGGCGATTTCCCGAAGCACCATACTACTGTAACGCTAGGTCTTAAACTATAAGACTCACAGAGGTTTCGTTGTGTTGGTTTACTTATCAGAGGAGGCAGGGATCAGACACAAAGGCTTTCGTAAAACACGTTACTAGTATATAACAAATACTGTATTGAGTTGAGCACGAAGCTCCTATCTAAGAACTAACTATCTACTTATATAGTGGCGTCGTGCCAAATGGATCTTGTCTGCTACTCAGACGATCCCTAGGTGATACCTAGACGCTTCTTACACGATCCTAGATCTCAAAGGATCGGGATCACGTGGTCTTGGTTCTCACAACCTCCTCTTGACCAATGACTGTAGTTTCCCTTATGCAGCTTCTCAGCCAATCCTTTGTCTGGCGCTAATGGTGGGGTGAAGCCGTAACAACTACCAATGCAACTACTAACGCGGGACACATTCGAGCTGTGATTTTCAGAAGGCCGTTCACCGAGTCCATCTCGTGGAAGAAATAACTTGGCAAATGATTTCTATTGGAGCATTGAGCTTTGTCGAGGTCCCTAATTTGTTGTATTGTGGCGTGTAAAGTCTGAGAACATTAGCCGACCACAGCCGAGGTCCACGTGAGGTCATTCCCTCACAGGGATCCGCCCCACAGAATATCAGACTCGCTCATCGTGACGTCTGGCAACAAGATACCATACGCGGCATGTCCGTAAAATCGCTTTTGACCTCGGACAGGACACAAAATTACCAGCACCTAAATGAACGCGAATCTGACTTGGAATATGGAATTCAAAGGCACCCAAGCCGCCGCATCTCCTTGGGTGTATTCGAGATCAGAACATCTCGATAATTCCCTGAACATAATCAACTACGTGACTCAAGGGCTGTGCATGGTAGGGATGTGACCAGTATATATACGAAGCAATACGGTACAATACCATACTGGTATA
>JPKD01000063.1:0-19716 GCA_000750935.1 Pseudogymnoascus sp. VKM F-4519 (FW-2642)
CATTATTAAAGGCAGAGAACCAAAACCTACGATAGGCAAATGAAGTGCTAAGCAAGCAGCAGAAGGCAAAAAAAACACGCCTATAGCAAGGAGGATCACTTAGTCAACAGGAAGCGCAGGATCTACAGGACGAGAGGGACGTTGTACAGCAGGTAGAGCAGGAAATATGGGCAAGTTGTGGTTGGAAGCCAAGGGAAGAAACCTGGGACCGTCGCTGTGGCAAGTGTGGTGGGACTAAGCACAATGCGCGCACTTGTCAGATTGTAATAGACACGTCTGAGGAAGAGGACTCCGAGTAGTTTCAATTGATTTCTAGTGTTGTGGTGGATTTATCGCAATGTTTGTTGTGAGGGTAGATAATTTTGGCGCTTTCGCTTGTTTGGCGCTTTCGCTATACATGTACGTTAACTTATTATTAGTGTTATTATTAATACTATTTAAAAGGGAATTAAGGTTAAAAACACTTAAGCTATTAGATTTATAGTTAGAGTAGGAAGTTATTAGCATATTAATATAGAGTATAAAGGGTTAATTAGATTAGTAAGAAGAGAATTATAAGAGTAGTTAAGGAGGTATAAAGTAATTAAATAGAAATGTAGATAAGGAGTATTAACAACTAAAAAGAGAGACTATAAGTAAAAGCTTATAGAAGGGGTAAAGAATTAAGTAACTAAGACATAAAAGAGAAGAGATAGTAAAGAATAGACAAAAGAGAGTAAATAAGGGACATGCTGCCTTTAAATACCTTTAAGTTAGTAGTTTAATAAGGAGATAGCTAGTTTTAGCTTTTATAGGCACCTAGATAGTAAGGGCTAGGTAGGTTAGGTTAGCTAGAGGTTAGATAGGGTAAATAAGGCAAATGATATAGATAAGCTGTTTTAGGTACCTAAGGCACTATAGGTATATAGCAATTCATTTTAGGGTGTAGGAGTATTAAAAAGTAGGTAAGTAGGGTATATAAAACAGTAACAAAAGCTGCCCTTTTTAGTAGCCTCCTAGCTGTTACATTATTAAATAGAGTATAGTATAGGTAACCCTTATATCCCTAGTATACTAGGTGTAGGGTAGTTATAGTATAGCTATAGTAGGTTAGTAAGCTATAGCTAGATTAGTAGGAGGCTAGTAGTAGGTGCTATATAAGTAAAATTATAAGCCTAGACTATTAAAATACTTACTATAATAAGAGAATACCTTAGGGACAACTCTAAAGTCCTTATAGAATAGGTAGATATGTAGTTTAGTAGGAGCTATAAGGAATTAAGGTATATATAAGCTAGAGACATAGTGTATATAAGCTGCGTTTATTAATAGAATAGAGAAGAGGCTTAGAATAGCTAATAGCTCTAATGCCTAAGAATTAGCTAGATCTAAAGCTAACATTAAGGTTGAAGCTAAACTAGTAGGGAAGAACGATAGAGGCAGGCATAGTAGGGAAGAACGATAGAGACGGGCATAGCAGGGAAGAACGACAGAGGCAGGCATAGTAGGGAAGAACGATAGAGACGGGCATAGTAGGTAGGGGAGAACGACAGAGGCAGACACGGCAGGGAAGAACGACAGAGGCGGGCACAGCAGGGAAGAATGACAGAGGCGGACACTATAGGGAATAGTAACAGAGATGGGTATAGTAGGGGAAGAACAACATAGACGGACTCGTAGCACTAAACTTCTCCTTAGTAGTAGTAGCGATAGTAGTTTAGAGTTGCTAACAAACCTTAGCGCGAAATATAATTTATAAGCTTAAAGTCGCCATTTGATACGAGAAAATGAATAGTAATCAACAGGTAGGCACTACTTCATTTCTATACAGAAGTCGTCTCGAGTGACAAATGGAGAGATTAGTGAACAACAGCAAGTCCGTGATTATAGAGCAGAATAGGCGTTGACGGTATGACGTGCGGGATGGCTGCAAACAAATATATAATACACGCCTCCGTCGTCATAATCATCTCATTACCATCGTCCTGTTCATTCTATAATATCAATTAATACAACCAACTAATCGCCGAAATGTCTCTTAATTCTGTTCTTTTGACCGGTGGCACAGGCAGTCTCGGCGCAAGCATCCTCGCGCAGCTGCTCTCGAAGGGCCACAGCGTGACTGCGGTCGTGCGATCCCTCAAGAAGTCCGCGCCTTTCCTCACCCGACAGTATGCCTCTCAAGTCGATTCCGGGAAGCTTAAGCTTGTCGAGGTTCCTGATATGACGGTCCCACATGCATTTGACGAGCTCGTGAAGACCGTCGATGCCATAATCCATGTGGCTACCCCTCTGTCAGACAGCGACTTTCAGAGGACACTTATTGATGCGACCTTAGCCATCAACGAGAATATATTCGCAGCATCTCTGAAAGCTCCGTCTGTCAAGCGCATTGTCATCACTGGCAGTATTGTGTCTACGATGGCCCTTCCTAACGTGCTGTTCCGACCCATCACTGTGAGCGCGGACGACTATTCCACTATTACTAACGAGCAGGGCCTGTCAAGCCTCCCAGCCGCATATCAATACGCCAAAACTTCGTCCGAGAAGAAGGCCTGGGAGTTCATGAAGACGGCAAAGCCATCCTTTGATCTTGTCGTCCTGCTAGCACCTGCTATTACGGGAAAATGCATCCAGGAAGGATTCGTGCCATCTAAAACGGCCCTCGGCGGCATGGCCGAAATCTACCAGAATGTCTTTGACGTCGAGACTCCAGGACTTGTCTTCCCTTTCGTTATGTGAGTTTATGTTTTCGGAGTTGGTTGATACGCATACTAATTCAATTAGGGACGTCGAGGATGTTGCTTCTATCCATGTTAAGAGTCTAGACTTGAAAGTCCTAGGGAATGAGAGATACCTCTTCCATTCCGGTCATCCTCAGAACTCGTCAGAAATCGCGAAAAAGATTCGCGAGGAGTATCCGCAGTTAAGAAACCGTGTCCCCGAAGTTCTCGACGAAAGTGCAGAGTCTCCTGTTAAGGTGAAGGTAGACACTTCCAAGTCCGACAAGGTGTTTGGCGGGCCGTGGAAGGATTGGTGGGAGTCCGCAAAGGACACAGTTGACGATATTATTAAGTTTGAGAAATAGACTGTCAGCCTGTAATTTACCAATCTAAATATATTAAACAAATGTGTTGCTGTCACCTCGAGTGTTGTATAAACAGGCGGCTTCGGGAACCACCACTTTTTTGCCACGGCTAGCCCGAATGTTGTCTAATTATATGTGCTCTCGTGCGACCGCCTCTGACGTTGGCTTATTATGTTTGAAATTCCTCTATACTATGGAAGAGCTGCCTGCCAAACCTCAAGCCTCTGGGGATTGAATCCCATCCATTCCTTATCCGCGTAGCTGCCACCACCAGCGCCAACCTTGGCCTGGAACGACTTCTCGTCGCTGCTCAGCTTCGTCAATACATCCTCTGCATACTCGAACCACACCTTGCCAGCATCCACATCAGCTGGCGAGGGTTCGTTTGCCTCGAATGCTGACCGTAACGTCCACAATCCAAACATGGAAAAGTCGAACGCAGGCGTAGACGAAGACAGGGAAGTTAGGCGTGCTAGGAAACCGTTTATATTACGCCATTGGCTGGGAGAGAAATCATCCGTCGAACCTGTGCTAGGAGCTGTGTAATGTCAGCATCTGAAAAACATCGCCATGAACGATCATACCTCTATTCCATGCATCTCTCACGGAAGCCCCAAAGAGAGGCAGGTCGCTCCACATCATCACCTTCTCTCCCCAGACTGTAACCTCACTCGCACCATTCGTAAAGTTCTGTTGCTGCACGGCACGGAGGACAGCGACCAAAGGCTCTTGAGACTGGTGGTCGGTATCCGCGGCCACATCAATTATGCTTCCCCAGACAGGTCTCAGACCGCCTTCAATGTCCGACTCTGGAGACCCCGTGGAGAATTTATCCTCCGCCGGCGCTATGAGAGCACGTGCGGCTGATGAGGGGTCGGTCTTTTCCGCGATGGAGGCCGTTAGGGAGTGGCGTTCTTGAGAAGTCATCTTGGCCGTGCTAATGTATGTTGCGTGAAACGTGAATAAGTTGAACCAGGGAGGGAATGCAGCATAAACTCTATATTTACTTTTGGAGAGAGAAACGCCGAGGGCTGTCGCGACGTGTCGTCGGAAGTTTCCCCGAAGCATGCTTCGTCGTTGAGCCTATAACGATGGTCAACAGGAGCATGCCGTGGGGGGATGTTCATGCGCTTGTATATGCCGACCACATGTGGGCCAGCAGATCAAAGTTGTTGGTTGTTGCCAACTTCCTCTTTCGCCTGACGTCCGGCAGATCATTGCTGCCAAGTGTCAGGATGACATCGAGCAGCTGCCGCTCTCCGCCAACCCTATTCGCACGACTTTGTTATCGCGAAACTTTAGTAGCGTTGCTGCCAGTACCTTGATCCTATCGCGGGCGGAGATCCGCCGATCGCGCATGGATGCAAGACACAACTTCCGCATTGGGGTATAGTAATAGGATTTAAGGTGCATCGGCGGCATTCTAGAGTGCTGGCGGCATCACTACCCCGTCCGTACCTGTCACGCATCTTCTACCACGGCTTCTTCGTCGGATAGCACCGTATAGGTCAGCATGATGGGCAGTGGGATGAGTATATATGAAGCAGGTAGGATCCCCTTCTCATCGTCATCCACCAACAATCCCTCAGTTCTATCCTCAATCTATCAACATGTTCGGCCTCAAGACCCTCCTCACCGTCGCCCTTGTCTCGGCTGTCGCTGCCCTCCCAGCTCTCGAGGTGCGCGCTGCCACCACCTGCGGCTCCACCTCCTACACTGCTGCCCAGGTCAGCGCTGCTGCCGCTGCCGCCTGCAACTACGTGAAGGCCGGCACGACTGCTGGAAGCTCCACCTACCCCCACCAGTACAACAACTACGAGGGCTTCAACTTCGCTGTTGCCGGTCCTTGGCAGGAGTTCCCCATCCTCAAGAGCGGTGTCTACACTGGAGGTGAGAATTCACTGCATGCTCTGTGATTCATATACTAATTCCATAAAGGGAGCCCTGGGGCCGACCGTGTTGTCATCAACAAGTCTTGCGGACTTGCCGGTGCCATCACCCACACTGGCGCCAGTGGAAACAACTTTGTTGGCTGCTCGGGAACGAACTAGAGGCTGCATATTGGGGAAGCAGGTCTTCTTTCACGGCTTCTGTGTTCAATTATATAAAACATATATTCCAAAATGAAAATATTACAACTCTGAGTTCTGTGATTCCCTGGTAACCATCAAGGTATCGGTGAATGTCTTGACTAAGATGCGATGGCCAACCAACCAGGTTTGCGTATGGAGTAGGAAGCAATTACTAAGGTTTTGTAAAACAAACAAAGATTACGAGCATAATTATGGAAATTAAGTGGCCATAGTATGCGCAAACGATCCGAGCTCGATATCTTTGCCTCGCACATTAATTGGTTATGAAAGGATTCTTGGATCCCTGTCGCCAAGATGGTTATATCACGACGTCCACCAGAACACTCCCACACCCAACTCTCTTCCCGCCAGCTTACCGTAGACCTCTTCAGGTGCGTCATTACCAGGGACACCGTTTGAATATACTGATATGGATTAGATTTTACACAGCGCGATGATTCTCAGGCCAGACGCCAGGGCGATGATGCTACGTCGCATAATACGTGCACCTACGTACAGTCATCCTCCCATGCTGCCGCTCTCTATACGAGCAATGATCCCGTCATGGCGAGCTGTATCAAGCAATAGCAAGAAACCACCTCTGGCGAAATCGTGCAAGGAAATCCCGATTATCGGATCCGACGGCAAACCCCTATTTGAGAGTTTAGGCATCACTGGTAGACTCAAGATGGTGGCCCTAGCCATTTTCGCGGTGCTGGCAACGATAGAGTCGATGTTCTGGGTTTCTATGCTGTGGAATAAGTATGGCTGGAGAGAGGAGAATTAGGTATATTTTTCGACAATTCCACTCTTTGTAATATATATACTCCGCTGTGGTGGGGACATTGTTCATCGCATACAAATCAACTATATAACCATCCCAGTCCTGCATATGCAGCCCTATTTCCAATCATTCATAGCCCTCGCATCGTACACAGGCTGCTGATACTGTGTCTCGTCGATCATTATGCCCGACGCATTTATTAGTTCATTCCAATACTCCCAGTCTATCGGCGTACTGTCCATAGAGTCGAAAGGCGTTGGATTTGCCACCTGGAATGCTTGATTCTGTGTTGGCTCACCAGCAACTCGTTGATCAGAAACACTCGAATAGCTCCCTGGGCTGACGCCAACTGACCGTTGCGATCGCAAAACCGAAATTGGACGTGGAACCTCCCCGTCTGGGAGTGTCTGCCCCAAATGTGCAAGCATCGACTCTCGGGCTCCCCAGCTCTTAAGTGCAAGATTTCCAATTGCAACATGTAGCGGGTTCTTGGTATCAGTGAGAACGTCACTGTGGTGTTCGAAGCATTCCAAAATCTCCCGCCACGCTTGATCAGCCCTGTCGCCGACGCTGCTGTGGCGCAATTCATTAAGAATGTAGACAAATGCATCTAGCTGGAAGTTGGCCTTGACATGCCACATGAATTTGTGCATCCCAGGGAGCCTGTGACCCTGGTTATCGTACTCGATCATCATGAGACATATAGCAAACAAAGAGTCTTTCTCCTCCTGTGACATGGTTGCCCCCCGGTCTCGAAACCTTCGTGGGTGGCGAGCTGCAAGCCGAAGCCTGCCGAACATGACCTTAACCATCACCATCGCTAATAGCTGGAGCGGGATGGCTGGATCGCAGTGCTTTACATACTTTTCCTCGAAAATCCTCTCCAGTTTGCTGATGAAGGTCTCCTTCTCGGCGACAGGAGTGGAGGGGTTGCCTAGCAAACGCAGCATATTATTCCCTTCAATGGCGGCCTGATTGTGAAGCTGGCTGCCGAATTCACATCTAATCAGGCAAAATACCATCTCTGTAACTCCAGGATGCTCCTGGGGTCGTTCCCGCATATTGATATCCAGGTCAGCATCATTGACGTTTAGGGGAAACTTGGTATCCCCTCGGTATAGCGTGCGAGAGGTGTCTATTCGTGCTCGACCTGCTGTATGCCCATCCAAAATGGCTATCTGCCAAACGATACGTCGTCCGTACTCAGCATTGAAGACGGAAAGCGAATCCAATAATGGTTCGTGATTGAGTCCGAGCCGTTCAGTGAGGCGGACAGCGACACCAGTAAGAATCCATAGATCTTGTGCATCATAAACATTACGGATAGAAAGCTATAGGGAGTCAGCGCCCTGTATTGTAACCGCTTGGCCACGTACCAAAAATAACACAAAGGCTTGTAACACCATCGTGTCCCGTGTCGTGAGCAGACCCGCGACTGTGAGGGCCTTCTTTGCAATACCAGCAAAGCGTCGGTGAGCCAATGCTCTGTCTTCGCCTAGTATTTCCATGCAATCCTCGTCTCTCATCGAGGCTATTGAACAACTATATATTGAGAACATCAAGGCGTGCATCGGTTTGGTAAAAGTTTGAGGCGAACCACTTGCGCGGCTTATCTCTTGCTGGATTGATGGCGCGTGTATTAGTTTCGTTAGTGGGTGGACATTATCTAAAAATGTCTGCCAAAGTCGGAATATCTGAAGTGGCTCAGGATGCAGAGAACTCAGGTCAGGAAGCGGCGTATCGAGATCAAATAATTCAAGTTCAATCTTGGGAGGGGTGCTTGGTTCGCTATCAAGAGACTGATTCGCTACACGAATGGCCAGGTCTCTCTCGTCGTCGGAGGAAGCGTCAAGAATCTCATCACTAAGTGTTGACCAGAGATTACTAGGCAGAGTCAGGGTTAGTATGGATACTCCTACGCCTACTCAAATTTCTAGCAAGTATCGATGGCAGTGAGAATATGACATACTTGGGCGCGTAAAGTGGTAATCCATCCTTTCCAACAACAGCGGATATATGACTTGAGTTGGCACCATCCACACTGGCGCTGGCTACGCCAGGGCGGGCTGAGATGACGGGGTCGTCAAGCTCGTCGAGCTTAATACCGTGGCGACGCAGGAGTTCCTCATATCTCTGAAGCCGTGCAGCCACATCAGTCTCGATGACTCGTCTCCGGCGGCTTCTAGGCTTCGGCGGGGCCCCAGGAGTGCAACTAACACCAGCTTTGATGCAGTTGGAGCATGGTTGCTGCTCATTTAGTCAATGCACGGGACCTATTGAGAACCCACAAGAATGAGGTGGCCCACAAACCTTTCTATCGCATTTTACCTTGCGTTGGGCACAAAGAACACAAGAGAATACTTTCGGCGGCTTGGAGACGGTGCTCTGAAGCTGCGGCGTGGCTGGCTCTTCTGTAGACATGCCGTGGAACGGATATAGAACACGGACAACCACCCTTCAGTGCACAGTGGGCCTTGGAGTCTTAGAAGTTCAAAACACTGGCTTCTTCAAGCTTGGTGGAGACAAGAGAGCTTAGCGACGGCGATTTGGGTTAGGGTTAGTCCCACACCCGTTGTAAGAGACAGACATTACTACCTGCGGGAAGCGGAGGAGTTCGGTGCTGATTTAGAGAGGCGATCCCGCCTAACCCAAAGGAAAGGATGGCAGAGGACGGGCGAAAACTACACCGCCGGCTCGAGCAAGATGCCGCAATTACAATCCTCCTACAGCTGTCCCCGCCAATACATTTGAGACGAGCACATTGCCGGGCACGAATGTTTCATCACAAATGCGTCGCCAAGAGGAGATAGCCTAATTATGGGTGATTACCGAATTGCCCTTATGAGCCATAACCTCGAGTATTTCCACATATCGTGCCTAGAGAAGATGATCGATCTTCCATCGCTAGCGCCGTCTCGGTTTAAGCTCGATACGGATGGTTATCGGTGGAATAGCGGTTGGCCTTGGGCATGGGGCCTGATGTTGCGGAAATTGTCTCGATTTAAGCTCGACACGGATAGTTATCGGTGGAATAGCGGTTAGCCTTGGGCATGGGGCCTGATGTTGCGGAAATGGTTTCAACATAGCGGCCGCGTCAACCTCGCCATAATTGCAGAATACATTGACGCGTACGACACATTTAAGGCAGAGGTCAAAGCTTTTAGTGTACCTCATACCGAATGGCAGCTAACTCACTTAAACCACTGTACTGCCGATAGAGGATCTTGCGGCTGTCTGCCCGAGCCGGAAGGGCCAGGATCATCGCCAACACTGAAGGACTATAAAACGGGAGAAACCAAGGCATGCTCCTTTAGTGAGGTCCTTCAACATCTATATGTGGCAAGACTATCCACGAATATCGTTATCCAAAGTCCCCTCTCTCCTAGCTTCTTGGTGGTCCCAGAGCAGGAATCAAAGGACGCTGAGCCTGATAACGACGATGGCTCGCACTCTGGCTGAGATCCGTAAACTAGGGTAGCACTTGTACCTCTTGGGAATGATGACGAGCAAAGCAGTATAATGAAGAGCGCCCACAGGTGACAAGCAATGAGCTCACCTCCTGGCAGCTCATACTTGTGACTTCGCTGTTTCTTCTGCAGTGGTGTTGTATCCTACTATCTTTTCCTTATTCTTAATACCGTTGGAATCACCTCCGTGACTCAGCAGACGCTCCTCAATGGATTCCTGAATGTGTGGAACTTGATCCTGGCAGTATCTGCTGCCTTGGTCATTGACAGAGTCGGTCGGAGGAAGCTCTTTATAACATCCTGCGTCATCATGCTGGGTCTTACATCCTCATTACTACGCTGTCGGGAAGCTTCGCTGAACAAGGTTCCAAGGCTGTGGGAACTGCTGTTAGTAATCCTTCCACCCTTTTAGGAAGGTCATCTCCATCACTGTGCTTACTTCCACGCGTATAGGTTGTCCCTTTCCTATTCATTTTCTTCGGTGGCTACAGTATCGCATTCACCCCAATTACAACTGCTTATTGGACTGAAATCTGGCCGTTTGCGCTGCGCGCTCGCGGAGTCGCCTTGGGTTCGATGACCGTATATTCGGCACTCCTCTTCAATCTCTTCGTCAATCCTATCGCCCTCGCCGCTATTGCATGGAAGTATTACATTGTATTTATATGCGTTCTTATTGTCGCAATGATTACTATATACTTCACCTATCCCGAGACTAGAGGCTTTACTCTCGAGGAGATGGTCATTGTGTTTGATGGCAACGACGCACATGTTTCTGAAATCCCGGAAGGAAAAGAGAAGGAACGAAGCGACGAGGGTGCCAAACCCTTATATGCCCATGAGGAAAAGGTGGCCAAAAGGCAAAAGGCTCTGTCTTCACCAAGGGTGATGAATGCGATTGGCACTTACATCAAGTCAAGGAAAGGCTCAGATTTGGCATTGGTGCTATAAGGGTGTCCACTTCATAAGATGATGCCACTTGGTGGTGCCGATGACTCGTCGTTATGTGTCCGTTTCATTCAATGCCGGGATCATCGGTGGTGCATGAAGTACCTCGCTGGTCCCACCCCCAGTGAAGGGTCATCGGATGGGGCACGTGGTACTGGACCCCTACCGCTCACGACTAAAAAGGCACTCTTTGATATAACCTCTTGAGAGATCATTAAGACTCATTCTTCCGATATCTCTCTTCACTCTGTAATTTGTTTCATCCAGTCATTCGCGAAATTTTGACCACGCAGATTCTTTGAAGTGAGTCGGCATCCGTGGGTCGTGGATGTTCGTGAACTTGCACGCCGTCTCATTTCTCCTTGCCATCTAGCGCTATGAAATCGAACTTACGGATCGGATGGCGGTAGAAAGTGGTCTGCTTTCCATCCATTAGGGGATAATGGCCGTAGATTCTCACCGCACTGTGATCATGCGGGATTGAGAAGGTTACTTGATGAAGCTCGTTTTCGCGCTTTAAAAGCCAGCATTCCCCCCAACGCTGTCTTGCAGATATGTGCTTCTCCTAGCGTTGGTCGCATGATGCACCCTCACACCACCTGGATCATGAATCGGCCAATGCATGATGCTACCTACAATCGTGGGCTGCTGGTGATCCTGAACGAAGAAGGATCATTTCCTACTTTAATAGCGGAATTAGACCGAAGTAATCTTCTCTCTGATAATGTGATCAAGAAATAAGATGCTCTCAACCTCTCTTCGGCGAGGCCCTCATCGCGCTTGGACAAGGTCCTCATGTCTCCGACAGTACTCCTCCCTTTTTTCCCCTAGTTTTTATCACATTTAGCAGCTGATAGCATATAGGGCCTATGGTGCGTGGGACGAGCCACTTGGTGCCAGCGGATTAGTTGGAACTAATACGGGCGAGACAACAGAATTGACTTGACTACTAACTCCGCGACACACTATATACGCCCAGCTTTCAGCGGATACACTAATATACGACAAATGCACACCATTGTGTGAGTAATATGACCTAATCTCGCCCGACACTGTTTTCCACATTTTAGCAAAAACTAATGTTTTCAATTTAATCTAGAGAATTCTCGGCCACTCTCGTTTTTCAGCTTACGCCCTACTAATCCCAACAACGGGAAGTATAAGACTAGAATCATACTTCCCTCCTGTGTGAATATGGTGCTGGCCTATATTCTCGTCATCAGTCGCCTTAGGCTTCATCGCCTCAACGACAGGCGCGCTAAGGAAATGTCCAGCGATTCGAAGCATGATTCCTTCACCAGCCGCGAAAACCATTCCCATAGGCCACAAGGTGATATCCAGGGGGACAACAGTCCCCGGTGCAATCTTATCCTCACGATCATGTCTATAGAAGACTTCTTGTCCATCGGGACTCGACCGTGCCTTGTCGCGAGATGCTGCTGCTGACGCTCGCAGAAACCCCTGGGGGCCATAAGTCTTAGCTGTTTCGGCTTCCGGCGCCTCGCTTTCTGGCACTGGAGCTGGGAAATTGAGTCCTGCAAGAAGGTTCCCCTTGTTGTCGATCTTCCGAAGTTGAACGACAACGTCCATATCATCTTTCTCTTTGCAGGACATCCAGAGGCGGACCTTGGCGTAACCGGCAACTTCGGTATATTCGCTGAACTTGACGATGAAGTCCTGTAAAAGATTTGTTAGCTTGGTGAATAATAAAAACGTTTCAATTATAGATGCTGCAGAACTTACAGATGAAGGAGCATCAAAGCCATGGCTCTCGTGTGAGATAGAGGATTCGCTGTCCCTGCGAGAGCTGTGAAGGGTTTTGGTCGCAGCGTCAAGATAGAACGTCTCCAGTCGTTGTCGGGCTAGTGGAAACTCGGTCTCTGGTCTCTCGACAACATTTGGAACGGACCCAACTCCATAGATAGACAGTCGTACTGGGGGAGTATCTGACTCCCAACCATTCATTATTCCTTTGCAATAGCGATCGAAGAATCTCTGCAGGTCGTTGTTCGACTTGGGCTCGTACATCTCATACCACTCAAAGGAGCTGTGAACTCGCATCCACTTCTTCGTTGAACGTGCGTGGCGAAACGTGTCAAATGACCCCTGAACATGGAACGGGTTGTTAAAAGATGCTAGCACGTAGAGTGGCACATCGATTTTGGATACTTCATCGTACTTATCGGCCCAGTAATCGTCAAAGAATGGTCGAGTCTTGATCATCTTCGCTATGTCTTCAACTTCGTGCTTGCCAGCTACGGCCCACTGATACCCGGCTGCGAAGATGTTGTGCATGGCAAACCCGCCACGACGAAAGAGCTGCCGATATATGTCGGTGAATCCTTCCCATGGAGCCAAGGCCTTCAAGGCAGGATGGGACTGTTTAGAGGCGTAGTTGACTTGGGCTTTTGCCAGGTAAGAGTTTCCTCCCATGCATATGGAACCGTTACACCAAGGCTGCTTGGATAAGAAGTCGATAGTGTCGTGAATGTCCTCGGCCTCTTGTTCTCCCCAGAAGAAATAAGTGCCTTCCGAGAACTGGCACCCACGAGCATCCACGTTCACGACTGCATACCCCCGCCTACACCAGTCTGCAGGGTCCAGGCCCTCAAAAGTTTCGTATCCAGATGTCCAATCCTTTGGGACTCCAGAGCGATGCCAGGCGACGTCGATGCTGATGCTGGATTTCCCATAAGGACTCCAACAAATCACCGCAGGGACTCTAGTCTCGTCGGACGATGCCGGCCGGAATATGTCACCGTATACGTGTAGTCCGTCCCGTAGGGGAATCTTTGTGTCGCGCTCAAGGACGCTATCGACGAGCATCTTCCTTCTCCCGTCCTCCTTGACATGGCCTTTGGGTAGCACCACATGCTCTGGTTTAAATTCGACATTATATGGCTTGTATCTAGGATGGTTTTTGACTTCAATGGGTTTGACAAAATTGAGATCCGGAAACCGGGATTTGAGCTTTTCTGTTGTAGACATTGTTTTTTTATTCCGTTTAAGAGGAAGTGAGATGAATGATCAATCGCCTTGGTTTATGTCGTTCTTAACACTGTGATACGTCTGATACGTCCCCTAGGGCGTGGGTACCTAACCCCATTATATATTACAGCAACCTCAAAAATAGCTAACCGTTTTCAGACATGATTGCAAGGGCTAGTGGCTATGAACCACAGATTCTTAATCACGTACTTCTTGCTGCGATCAGGCTTGGGGCCGAAACGTAGTCGGAGCGGTATCAGTCACCTCGTCATCGTGATCTTCTTTGGCAATTTCGGAACCCGGCCGATTTTTAGACCGAGAGCTGCAACCGCCTTGGCCTAAGCGGTCTACGGAGCGGACGAAAAATGTTCATATAGACCGACTTGTTTGATAAGCCACCGTCCCCGCAGCCACCTTGGCCTAAGCTTCTACGGAGCGGACAAAAAATATTCATATATGCCGGCTTGTTTGATACTTCTAGCGCCGGAACTTATTGTAGCACCATGTTCCGGAGCAGTCTTGAGGCAGAGGAAACGCAAAACTGATTTGTGGGGTAAAATGGACGTCGAGCTCGGCTTTAGCTTTAACAGCGAACCGAATGCATGAATATAACTGTGTCTACGATCAGAAGATAGTATATTCATTTATAGGCCTTTGAGATATCCCATTACTTGAAGAGGACATATCAAAGGGTCACACGCTGAAATATCTTGGTCTTACCGCAGCTAGAAATCAATCTTCAGAAGCACCACGCAAAATGAATTATCAGCCTGGGATCTCTCTTCAATGTTCCCTTCCTGGTGGCCAAAAACTTTCCACTGAAGAAATCGATGCTTGGGAGCTGAAGGCTGCACGACGAGCTCTTCAAAATCTGAAAACTCTGCTTGAAGGGCAACCGATGCTCGACCTTCTTGCGAGGCAGATAGAGGAAGGCGACACCTACTTTAAAAGCCTCATTGCGAAGTCAAACGGCCAGTTCAAGGAGTCCCGAGTCGATTTCAGGGCTGAGGGAATTACATCGTCTCAGTTCTTAGAGTGGTTTAAGATAGTTGATACCAAAGAGACGCCAGAAGGCATAAGGCGCTTTTACCTTGACATCATGGCGCCAGCCCATCCGGAGCATTATGCCCTCGGCCCGTATCCGATTGGTATCGTCGAAACTATCGGGGAGCACATTTGCCGTGTACGCATGGACAACACTGTCGAAGTACCGCAATTTGTGCGGGATTATGGCGACTCTACATACGACAAAAAGCTCCCGGTAACTTGTTATCTAGATGATGGTACCGTCTTCTTCTATGGTTTCCAGGAGCTTAGAGACACAGAACATGGGTGCGACTTCAGAATTCGGATAATATTCCCGGCTGCATCGCCTCAGATTCTCTTTGACGAACATACTGAGCATCTGGCCATTGAGTTCAGGAGCTGGATCATGGCTGTTTCTGAAAGCTGTTACAAGTAATTGGGTGGCATTGTCGGGGAAAGCATGATAATCGTCTGTGTTCTCGCAGGCCGCCCTTGCAGGTGGTCGGCGAAAGCGAAGGCTGTGCATAACACAGTCTTACATAGCCGAGGAAATACTGTACCTCCTAATTGCCCTCAAATTGATTCTTTACATATGCACTTTAGTGCAACGGATTCGAGCAGAAGCCCTTGTCACCGGTTGCATCGAATTTCCGGAATCTTTTCCTGGACGGGGCTCTAGCTCGCTTATATCGGGCATCAATGGAATCGTTATCCTTAAATGGGCAGAACAGCTGGGATGATCACTGGCATGGGCTAGATGAAGAAACCAAAAAAAATCACTTCCGTCTGAATTTGCCCCTACCGATCACTGGCATGGGTTAGATGAAGAAACAAAATCAAATCACTTCCGTCTGAATTTGCCATTAGAGGGTAAGGAACCTGGCATCGACGACATTAACAGTATGGATTCTCTTTATCAAAAAACTATGAGCCACCAAGGGGATATGATGGAAATTGTTAGAGCATTCAAAGGAGTAACGTTCTTTTTTGAGCTTGACGGAACTTTAGTCGACGATGGACCCTTCTACATCTGCTACGGTTCAATACTCTCTAGAAGCCCTGACAGTCCCGGATTTATACAACTACTTATTTCGGACTATCCTTACGCGCAGTTTTTCAATCATGGGACATCTCTCGGGTATATCAGCAAGAATGATATCTGCAAGCTTTGTGGGCGTTATACCAAGCTGGTAGCATTTCGAGTCCGTCATTCTTCTGATCAGGCCGACATCAACCTTGGATTCAACAGATTATACCATCGACGTATAAGTGCGTTCCCAAAACCTATCGACTGGTTCATTGAGAAACAAAAGCTAAACGCCAAATTTGGGCAGCCGAATCATAAAAGCACTGCAGGGCCACGACAATCGGATTGCAGCTGCCAACTCCAGCGTAAAAGGGATATCCCAATCAGCTCGCCGGGGAACCTAAAACGGCCCCTTGTTGCTCGGACTAGAACGCGACGCAAGAAGCTTCGCTTGGCTCGAGGGAATGGAGACTAATGCCTCAAGGGCAGCATTCCATAGGAATACAGAGCACTACCGGCCTCGAAAATCGAGATTTTTTAGAAGCTGGCAATAGGGCTGGCTGGTAGAGGCATAAGAATTAATTTCCTTATACTATAAAGACTGCTAAAATGAGAGATCAAATCATAATCAATAAGTTGTTCCGCATTGTCACTCTAACTGAGCTAAAAGACTACAATGTTCCAGCCAAGCCGGAATACGCGTGCGAGAGAGAGCAACAGCACAGACTCCCTCCTGGCTGGGGACCAGACACCACTAATGTGCAGATTGTGCTACATTAAAGCTGTGCGTTATACACATGTGCCTACCTAGGAACGGCTTTACCCCATTTAGGCTGGCCGTTGTGCTTTTGCAGACCAGGCCTTTGAGATCTGTGCTTCTTGGGTTTGGTTTTCCATTAGTAGTTGAGAAAACGCGTGTTAAAGTTGGTAGGTAGTAAGGTGGGAGAAAATGATCGACTCGGTGATAAACCACGTTAAATTTTTTTTAGAAGTGATGAATATTGCGAATAGTACACTGCACTGTACGTCGATCCCGAGACCACGATGTTGCTTGCAGCAAGCGCAAACATTTCCGCGCACGGCAAGTCTAGGTATAGACATAGTCTGTCAAGGAATTGAACTGGATGCCTGGTTCGGACATCGGCGTGTCCTTCAAAAATTCCAGAGGCATCCACACGAGATGCCCTTTAACTAGGTCTAGCTTGCGGAGTATGTCTTTACGTGGCAGGGTCCGATCGTATACATGTCCTGCCTTAGTACCCTTTGCAGGGAGGTATTTGTCGTAATCTTTGAAGGTTTTGACTTCGAGCGCAGGTCGTTAACTGTGAGACACATGAAAGGGAGAGGATATGCTTACCGGAGTTGTCGGGGTCAGCGTGGAATAGCTCGCTGAAAACGTTGGTGTTCTGAGTGGCGCGCGACGTCCACATATGCCAGACCTCGTTACCGAGAGGATCACCCACGAATTCATAGGTGTCGCCTTGGTGAGGATCGTTTGGTATGCCCGGCGGTTGCGCATTTGCCTCTCTTCTGGCGTCTAAATCTTGCGGTGGCAGGAGACCTAGGTGTTCTCTCCACAAATACCGTCGGAGTGTGGCAGCATGGCGCCCCGCTACAAACTCCTGTCCGTTCATTTTCGATTCGAGCGGCTCCGTATCCGTCATGACAATAGAAAGCTCGCTGTCACGAGATCCTAGTTGGGATCTATCGTTTAAATTTGAGCTGCCACAAATGACAGTCCTGTCATCAGCGATCAGGAGCTTTGCGTGGATATACAACTCTTCCTGGACCCAGCTATCTACTTCCCCTATCGTGTTGCATCCCTGGAGCTCATCTTCGAGCTTTGGCATTTGGTACATCGCGTTCTTGGCGACGCTCTGTGTCCTCTCTGTTGCGCGATTAGAGCCAACTGGCTCTTCTGCTGTCTCATGCCTGCGCTTTGCGTTTGTCCTCTGTTCTTCGTCGTAGTCCCCATAATTAGGTATATGCCTACCCAGGTCTCCTCCTTGGTCTCCTGCACTGTGAATCCCTGAATCCGTAGTTTGCTGTGCCTCGGCCATTTGAACTTCCCGGTTTTTGACACCATGCTTTCCCCCATGCGGTTCAAGAGCCGTTGTAGCCCTTAGGCGATCGTAGGAGCGAAGGTTGAAGAAGAAAATGTGCTGAGCAGGGTCCACGCCCTGGGCTCTAATTTGCTCGAAAATAGATTGCTCTCCCCGACAGATGGACTGGTATTGATAATTCATGATTGCTCTCGTTCCCACCTCAGGACCACGTCTTGTTCCCACCGCCACACCATGTCGGAGATCACCTGTGAATCCGGGTATGGCCGGGATAACTGCAATGACACGAAATTTCCGACCTTCTCGCCCGGCTCGCACCACTGCCTCCACGATCGCTTTCCCTATAGTATTTTTGATAGGCGCCTGCTTATCCCCGGTGGCAGTGATAAAAAACTGATTCTCAATGTAGATGTAGTGCTGTGCGTTGCGGATCACTTCACTGTATGCATTCTGAATGCTGTGTTCGGTCAAGATACCACTGGACCAATCGGAGCTACTTCGAACAACTTGAGCATGAACAGTGCCTCGGTTACCCAGAGCCTTGCTGCTCAGTGGAGATAGCGGATGAGAGACGTATTCCCCAACAGGAAAATTCGGTCTCTGAACTCCAATTAGGTCCTCATCAGGCCCATCTCGACCTTCCATAATCAACCAATTGTACCTGCCGTCCCGTTTGTACTTATCCCTCTTGATGAGATTCCATCGTAGAACAAAATGTTCTGCAATATCGACCACACAGGGTCCTAGGACCCCCATAGCAACGTCATGCCATGGCATACGTCCATACTCAGCTTTAGACAGCGCGTTAGATTTCCACTCCTCGACATTCTGAAAATCCATCACGCGATTGTTGTTAAAGTCCTGACCTGGCCAGATTTCGTTGAAAATTCCTCCTAGGTGCACATCAACAAGCGGATGTTGATGAGTATCCCATCTCCCAAAGCAGAGATCAAGACCGCCAATAAAGGCTGTGTGATAGTCAATAACCACGAATTTCTCGTGGTGAGCCCAATATAAGGTCCTGTCTGCAGCGTTCTCGAAACGGTTGTGGTCTGGGTGGCGCATGACCACGATATTGCCGTATCCCTTGCTTCCTACAGGGCAGATTCCTTGAAGGACTTGCTTTGTGTGTTTGGAGTTGCATGTAAGAGCAGCCTGGCGCAATGTTAGCAATGTAGGGCATGCCACATCTTGACCTGTATAATAACCTCGACCTCGCGGTAGACTATCACGTATATCTTGACGCCCGCTTCTGCTCTACGCTTTAGAATCTGGTCCAGCCGCCATTCTTGGTTGAAGCATGGAGGTCTTCGCATGAATAACTCGGGAGAAAGCCACCAATCCTCAATATATATGGTCTCTTTCGCACGCTCTAGAGCAATTGAGACTGCCTGCTACAATCAGATTCACGATCCCGTGTGTGATATTTGAGCTGTACACACCCAGTAATAGTCCCGTCCATCGACATACCACTTGACATCGTTCCCAGGGCGCTCGGGTGCAAAAGATTGAAATGGATGACCGCTGCTAATCCTTGTTCTCTTGTCGTCGGTGATTTTCTCGTGTTTTTCGTCATGACGATGGTTGGGATTGAACTAATCTATTAGGAGAGGCGGAGTAATGTGTGTCTGGTCAAGCATACTGTATTCCCCAACTTTCCAAGCTCGTGTCTGGGCCACGCTAAGCCATGCACAACTTGGGAGTGCTACTCTGGCGTGCTCACCTTTTGTGACTGAAAGCAACTTTAACATTGTTGATTTTTGGCTGAAGCTTCTCGTGTAGAAATTTGAAAGGATGCTTGAAGTTACTCTTAAGGCCCACAGGGTGAGATGCACAATGAGCCGTGGTTGTGGCTGACATTTTTCTAGGATTAGATACGGCAAAGTGGGTAGATGGGGAGTGTTCGGTTGCTGAGCTTCTTATCAAGAGTATGAACGGGCGGATTGAGAAGAGAATAAGAAGCCAACTAGCCTATAAGGAAGATAGGGGAAACGAAATGAAATGCTGCTTGCACGCGCTATGTGACTTATCGCATAGTGCTGTTTATCTCGACGTAACGATATGCTAATGTTCCGATGGCAGTGACGTAGAGGCACTAGACGACCACTAACTTAATAATACCGGCTTCCGTCACCATTACGGCTGTGCAACCCCGCTAAACTTTGTTTTACGTCCGGCCATTCGATGGCGCAGTGTGTGAAACTTGAAAGTGTATTGCTATAATCGTCGGCTCTCTTTTTTATTAGCCGACCTGGCGGTCGGGGAAAGCGGTTT
>JPKD01000067.1:0-15703 GCA_000750935.1 Pseudogymnoascus sp. VKM F-4519 (FW-2642)
CTCAAGAGAATTGGGCATCCCGTCCGCTCTGCCATACACAAGCTTGTAATTCAGTAGCTTAATACTCTCAATCGTGCCAATAGGCATAGCGTGGAATCTGAGCCCCTTGCCGCCTTAAGGGTGATCTTGGGGTGAAGAGCGGGTGAGCAGGGTGAGCAGGGTGAGCAGGGCGAAAAGATGCAACGTTTTTGCAGGGTGAGCAGGGTGAGCGGGGTGAGGCGACGGAAACGTTTTCGTGCCAATTTCGTGTCAGTCTCGCGTTAATCTCGTAATAGTACCAGAGTGTGGCCGTTTTAGCTTACGTACCTTGTTTAGGTCTCTTGCTCTTATTTTCTATAATCCACCATTTGTGAGCCATAAATCTGAGCCACGTAAACTGAGCCCAAAAGAGTGCAGAGGTGCCACATCAAAGTGGTTAAAGCGGATGACTACATTGTGACGTTCACGTGATTTGGAGACGAAGGGTTTTGGGGGAGGAACTAAACATACAAAACCAAGGACATTCGAACTTCTCACAGGCATGGCAATTCCTTCTACTGGACAATCTTGATCTCGTTATGCCTTGCACTACCATGCACTACCACGAGGTGAAAGTCATCGCAGGCTCTTGACATTTGGAGCGCGTGCACCCTCCACTTAGTTCGGCCCGTGCTGATCAAGACTCGCGCCCTCACTAAATTGAGGGGCCACGTATCCACGGATCCACTCTAGGGCCTCTCCGACAATAATCCTGTGGTTTCTGCAGGGCTAAATTGAAAACTGTCGGTTACAGTTTTGTTGACGACCTCATTGATCCAGGCAGTAGAGGACCGAGCCACAATACAGTGTGGGTATTGTACTGCAGAGAATATACGGTTCGTCATTTAGTTAATGAAAGTACAGAACTCTAGATATCTGCGGAGGAGTAGCACACTTCCTAGGTTTCTACATGGGAAAATGATGCTTTTTTGTCTCGACCAGTTGCCTCTCTTTGCCCACTATGACGAGTCACCCAAACATGGAGGCGGATATCGATACAATCCCCACCCTTTCCCCGGCTCGAGCTAAGCTTAGTTTGAACACAAGCCCTGTTGGAATTCGGCGGGGCACGTGACGCAAATTTGAACTGTAGGATCATAATACTAGTAGAGACAGAAAGCAGATTCAAGAGAGCATTTATATATTATGCTATCTCTGCTGCTACATTTAAGTCCCTCTGTGCTTCCCGGAGAACCCATTTCATCCGAGAATAGGCCTCAATCTTCATTTTCCTATCTCCCTCCGTTTGGAAATACCAGCTTTCGTACTAAAGTGTAAACCTCAAAGCAATGCATGTCATGCTCGATCCTGAGATTGGCCCAGGGTTTCCAGTATCCGGGCTTCTATCTCATGTGGTACCGAGTGCGAGCGACGCCAGCACTACCGTTCGAGCAAGCTTTCCACCAGGCTCTGGTCTTTGGCAATGCTTGGCATGCGGAGAAACTATAATGCTGACAAATATTTGACTCCAGATTCCAGATCGCCCTGTTCCCCTATAGAACTGTTGGGCCTGATGCATGATTGGACGAGCTTCTAATCCAATAAAGGCATAAAAGGCAGCAGGAAAGCTTCCACACTATATGTCGCACACGAATCAATCATCGGGTCTCAAAAATAGCAATACCTCCAGTCTTATCATCGACATATTTTCATAGGGGGAGGTGGGATGGCTGCACCAGAAGTATCGTTTGTGACCACCACACCAGACCCCCCTTCCTCACCAACGTAGCTAGTTACGGTGGAGCATAGACCACTACCACTGGGGTACTTGAGTGTAAAATTCGCGACTGCAACATAACTCCTCCACTGAATGAGATTATTGCTCACGGTAAGTGAATGACGCTGCGCATTTTTGCATATATACATCATGTCCACAGGACAAAGAAATGGCTCTTACAGCCGCGCTGTCCAAGCGTAATTACACATGGTGAACGTCTCGATAATTTGTTTTGCGCTGACTTGCGGACAGATGCAACCGATGCAAGAGACGTAAGACGAAGTGTAGTGGTTCTCGTCCCTGCCGAAGCTGTAGGGAGGCCAAGCACGAATGTGTCTATCTAGATACTGGGCAACAGGCCCAACAGGTTCTTGTTCCTAAAGAGTAGGGCCGCATTCTATCTGTTTGATCCTTCTACTTACATGGGCTTATGAACTGCAGGTACCTGAATTATCTGGAGGGTCAGATACGCCTGTCTGAACTCCATGACGAATGCGCCACAACGCTGCAGCATGCACAGGGCATTTCATCTCAAAATGAAGCCAGGACAGCAGCATGCCTTCCTCTTCCATTAGACCGACAGCGTCGCAGTCCCTTGACCAGTGCACTTGATGGTACCAGCGATTCCGATGTCCTTGAAAATCCTCTGATTGGGGACATGGCACGACATGTTTTAGGCCCATCTGGAACACACCGTAAGCCTTCTCCCTCACTGAGGCTCTACTCTGATGATTAATTCTGAGCAGACTACCTGGGAAACTCCTCATCAACATCCCTTGGCCTTCAATTTGGCAATGTTGTCAAGTCGCTCAAACCTGACGACTATAGTGCCGATATAGACGTTGATTATTCAACTTGTAATCATACAGCATGGCCTATCGCGCGTCCGCTTAGATCAACAATTCGGCCTTTACCTTCTTACAGCACTGCCATGCATTTGTATGCTGTACAGCATATGTATATTGGTACAGTATTTTCATTTGTTGACCCGCACCTGTTTCAGCAACGATTAGCACAAATGTACGAGAAAGCGCCCGACCTTTCGCAGCTAGATACATGTCTCTCGTACTGTCAAATAATGTTGGTTTTTGCGTACGGCCAACTGTATTCGATCAACCAGTCGACTGGACATGACGGGCCACCAGGGTTTTCGTACTTCACGGAAGCTTTGGAGTTTCTTCCTGACATCCGTGAAGAAGGGTCACTTCTCTTTGTAGAAGTACTTTCTCTTGTTGGATACTTCATGATGATATTGAATCGTCGAGACACGGCATTCCTTTATGTATGAGTTCTCTACTCAGTTGTATATGTCTCCGTGATGAGCATCTAACACTTCGTTTAGAACGGGCTTGCATTCCGGATGGCAATATCACTGGGGCTACATCAAGAAGTGCCGGAGCTTGTTTTAATGGATACATCTATGCGAATATATAGAAGGCGCTTATGGTGGGCTGTATATAGTATGGATAGGTATGCACTTATCTCTTCTAATGTCGTTACGAGTTCACTCACAGTTTAGGATTTTATCTTGCAAATCTGGCAATCCAATCAGCATTGCTGATGAAGACATTAGCGTCTTGCCACCTTCACCTTATGTAAGGGCGGTTATACCTTTTACAGATGTCGCTAATGTATTGAAGCCAGGAGAAGACCATATCACCGGCTCAGCAGCAATATTATGGCGGTATACAACGCTGACGAAGATTCTCGGAGATATTTCAACAAGTATGTGTTCCACAATTTGTGAAGCTAAACACACAAGACTGATTCTTGTTGAGAAATTTATCGTAGAACCCGGCGGACAGCATCTGATCTGATTGTTTCGGTCCATGGTCTACTTAATAACCTTTCAAGCTGGCTTCACGACTTACCAGAAGAGCTACGTCTGAATCTCACCGATATGGACAAATGTCCAAATCTATCGCGAGAAATCATTTCAATATACCTTCACTATTTCCAATGTATTACAATGACCGCGCGCCCGCTACTCTTCCACGTGGTGCAAAACAGACTTAAGAGTCAGCTAGGTTCCGATAATGAGCCCGCCGCCTGGAGACAAACCCTCTCTCCGATAACCGTGGCAGTTATCGATACGTGTGTATCAACTGCTATTGATAGCACTGCCGTTATACATGCGGCAGCCAAGCAAAATCTCATCGGTCCGTAATTACCGTCTGCTTCTGTCTTCTCTATATAGAAGATTATGTCACAGGAATAAGCTCACACTTTGGCAGCTACATATGGTTTTATGGACAGCGACCATATATTTTCCACTACAATGGTGCTAGTCATGGGCAACCTCGCCACTCCCTACAATGCTCGTTGCCGTGCATCTACAACAACTGCCCTGTCAATGCTTCAATGGATGGCAGAGCGAGGTAACCCTCAAAGCAAAGCGCGCCATGAGTTTCTCCTGGACCTGCGAGCCAAGACTGAATATCTCTGGCTGTGGTGCCCACCAGAATCCCAGACAGCGGATAGCCGATCTGAGACTGTGCCAGGGGTTACAACCATGCCTGAGCCTGCCATAGAAGCTTGCCCGTCAACATCAGAAGTATTTGGTGATAGAATGGGGAATGATGATACAAATGGAGCATACGGAAACTTGGCGCCTCTCCAGCTGCACGGTTGGGACGATGAGCTTGGAGTTACGGACGCCACATTTTGGGAAGATAGCTATGGGAATCTAGAGGTTGGGATGGACTTCGATTGGACTACTGTAGCGGAGAAATAGGTTTTGATGGACGCGATGTACTAGAATAGTATAAAGGAGCGGAACATAAGGTTGGAGGCGAACCAGCTGCAAACAACTCTGCGCACAAACGTAAACCAGAGCAATTTCTGACATTCGGGATGCACCTTGCCTCTATCTACTTGGACCAGATATTGGCACGATTACGAGTTGCTCCTAGCACTACCCGTTTAACGCGGTGATTGCTATCCCCATACTCAGCAATATATTACTATAAACCAAGTATGAAACGTGGATAGATGCCATTAGAACGTGCCGTCGAAATTTTCTGCTATGAGCTGTGTTGTATCACTGCTATTACCTCGAATCTAAGGAGCAGCCTGAAATTGAGATTGAGGCAAGTATGCAATTAAGAGCCTATCAGTGTCCAAATAATATAGTACGATATATGTGACGGTCCCAGGGACAAAAAGTGATGCTTAGAAAGCAGGAATGAGTTGGCCTCTTGCTTGCGATACATTGTTTTATGACTAAGGCGGTAAACATTATCATAGATGCGTGCAAGACGCTGACCTCTGGCAAATCTACGCCAACTACGGTAAGCGTGGCCTTTCGGAAATGCCTAGCGTACGCGCCTCTTCCATCCAATCGCTGACGTCGGCAATGCCTAGCGCGCCTCTTACTTTCAGTTGGTTCATAGAGAAAACAGAGTTGGTTTAGAACACTTACCGATGAGAACCATATTGCTGAACCCTCCCGATGTCAAGCAGGGAGATGGGCCCAATAGCTCCGAAGTCAACCCGGACAGCAAGTTTCTCCACGATGAAATTCGTGACATCTCCTCGCCCGCAGGGAATTGCACTCATCACGTGCTGACCTCTAGCCCAACATCATTTCTCAAGTCTTATTTGCTCTATATCCTGCCCATATCGTGCCATCACTTTCTTGTCTGCCGCCCTCATACTCTTGAACAAGGTCTATTTCACCTCTCCGATCCTAATGAATTTGCAGACTCATCAATTTCGCTCCTCCGCACCCTCAGAAATATCTCCGAGTCGTCGACATGGTCGCCAGGCTAGCTCTGAGACATCCCTCCAGTCTGTAAGCAAGCGCTCGAGATCGTACTCTACGGTATGGTAGCCGCCTGCACAATGGTGGCATTTTTATTTCAGCTTGACAGAAATCTGCTGATATTGGAAATTTGTTGTAGATCGTCGCAGACAACGTGCCCAGCGATGCATTAGAGGCGTTGCAAGCAAAATTATCCCTGAGAAGGGGAAGCCTAGGTAAGCTTGTAGTTGCTGCCGTGTCTACTGTTTTCCGACGTATTGACATTTTATCCTATTAGATGTGTTGGCTATTAAACCACGAACATTTTTGATACCAGTGCAGCCGACGCTGAGAGCTCTGTTGCAAAGGGAGGATACTGATAACAATCTCCAGATTACTATCGAAGACAGGGGCCCAAAGGTATTCTATCTTTGAAGCCATATCACTATTTGTACTGACTTTATGCCGAAATAGGTCCTCTCTGTTGGAACCGCTTCTTCGGGCGGAAACAAAAAGTTCCATCTTCGTGGTACTTATGTGCTCTCCAACCTCCTGCAAGAGTTGAGTCTAGCAAGCGAATTAGACGAAAGCCATGTAATTATACCGGAAACGCAGCTCAATGAGAATCCGGTATCTCGACTATCTAGAATCATCAAATACTCGTACTGGGATCGCCTCACTCGCAGAATTGATGCGAACAACATTGAAATCGTCGGCAGAGACCCTAAGGATTGGACAGATGACCCACGACCTCGGATATATGTTCCATGGGAAGCTCCGGAGCAGTATGAGTATTATCAGGAGGTTGCTAGAAATCGGCCTGAGATCCGCTTAGATGTGAGGCGACTCCCCGAAGGCCCCATCAACCCGGAATATGCTCGGGATATGGATATAGCTGCACCGGGGCTTCTTGCGTTGGAATTAGAAGAGTATGTCGACGAATCCGGCAAAATTTCAAAGCGCGGACTGCCTTTCGTAGTACCAGGTGGTAGATTCAACGAGCTATATGGCTGGGATAGCTATTTTATTCTCCTCGGGTTATTATCGAATGGCCGCACTGATCTCGCAAAATCAATCGTGTCCAATTTCTGCTATTCCATCAAGCATTATGGCAAGATACATAACGCGAACAGATCGTACTATATTACTCGCTCACAACCTCCTTTCTTAACCGATATGGCTATCCAAGTGTACGATCACATTCGAGATGAGTCTGGCGCACTGGATTTTCTTCGACAGGCCGTTTTAGCATCGATCAAAGAGTACTATGGCGTCTGGGTCGCATTGCCACGTTTGGATCATGTCACACGCCTGTCTAGATACCGATCAGATGGTATCGGCATTCCTCCGGAGACCGAAGCATCACATTTCACCCAAATTCTCAAACCATACGCCTTGAAACACAACCTAAGCGTCCCAGAATTTATTAAAGCCTACAATCTGTGCCAGATTACCGAACCGGAACTGGACGAGTATTTTCTTCACGATCGGGCTTTAAGGGAATCTGGCCACGATACTACATACCGGTTTGAGGGCGTTTGTGCTAACCTGGCAACTGTGGATCTCAATTCACTTCTCTATAAATATGAGACCGACATTTCTCGCATAATCCGCGACAATTTTGAAGATAACCTAGAAATTCCTAGGGAGTTCCGCATCTGCGAGATGCAAGTTGGCTATGAAAGTTCTGCTGTGTGGGATCGGAGGGCCAAATTCAGAAAACGCATGGTGGACAAGTATCTGTGGAACGCAAAAGAGAATATGTACTTTGACTACGATACAATCAACAAGAAGCAAATGTTGTATGAGTCTGTAACAACCTTCTGGCCCATGTGGGCCGGCATCGCTAGTCCTCAACAATCCTCTCTCTTGATGCGCCATGCGCTTCCTAAATTCGAAGTCCAAGGTGGGCTTGTCTCCGGAACGGAAAAGTCGCGTGGCAAAATTACCCAGACTCGGCCCAACCGTCAATGGGATTATCCTTACGGCTGGGCCCCACATCAGATGCTTGCCTGGAAGGGTCTGTTAAGGTATGGATACCAAGAAGAGGCTGAGAGACTTGCGTACAAATGGCTTTGGATGATGACGAAGGCTTTCGTTGAGTATAATGGTGTTGTGGTGGAGAAATACGATGTCACTCTTCCTATCGGCCCGCACAAGGTTGATGCTGAGTATGGGAACCAAGGCACTGATTTTCAAGGTGTTTCAAGAGAAGGGTAAGTCTTCGGTTGGCCATATCCTACATGTTCATTTGCTGGAAACTGTCCGGGTAACTAATGGGGCTTTCTAGTTTTGGCTGGGCAAACGCAAGCTATGTCTATGGATTGAAAAACCTCAATACGCACATGAAGCGCGCTTTAGGGGCGTGTGTTCCATATGAAACATTTAAGAGAGCTACTTAACGATATGAAGTCTCAAGGAAAAGATAATTGTTGAGAGTGCAGCACGCTCGGGGCTATATAGTTAGAAGGATGAATTGCAAAAGTTATTTGAATTTAATGACAGTAGGGTTGGATTTACTGTTGCGTCGGGCTAAGTGTTGTATTAGGCTATACACTATGTTACTAATGAACTATGTTATACAACATATTAACCCCTCCTAGCCTTATAGGTATTTCTATAACTTTCCTAAGGATCTTCCGCAATAATCGGTTCGTCGCTGAAGAGGTCAACGTGAGTTGTAGCAAACTTCCTCGCTTTGATTTTTTGGTCGAACAGCGCATCTAATTCCGCAAATGTACGGCCTTTTGACTCGGGCAGCCGGAAGAAGCTCCATACAAGGCATAGAGTGCAGGATCCCGCCCAGAAGAATCCCGTCTTTGCTTTCCAGTTCCAAGCCGTTGGGTTGAGCATGTATGGAGTGATGACGCCGTTCACGATGCTGAAGACATTGTACACGATCCTTGCTAGCACGATCGTCTTGGCGCGGAGCCGTAGCGACGAGATCTCTGAGACAATTGAATAGCATACAGGGCCCACAGTCAGGTTGTAGATCAGAGCAAAGACAAGTAACATGGAACCAGACGCCCACTGTGCGCCTTTGTTGGAGTCTGGAGCAATGCCGGTGAAGCCAATAATGTACAGCAGGGCGGCAAGTATAGTGAGACCGACAATGTATAGCCTACGTCGACCGAAGTGGCTCAGTAGAAACCAGGATAAGACGGTTCCAATAAAGCCGATAGCGTACTGGCCCATGGAAAAATTGAAGGAGTTGGTAGGGTTGATTCCAGCCTGGATGAAAAAGTAGGTCGAATTGTTCATGAATGCCGACCCACAGAGATTTTGGATCGCCCATGTCACGCACGAAATTTCGGTTCGGCGAAGGTCAGTGCCTTTGAAGCAATCGAAGTACGAGGTTCCGCTTGACATTTCCTTCTCGATTTCGTTGGTGTGGATCATCATTGCCACCGTATTATCAGCACTTTCGATGTCGTCGGGGTCTTGGACTGCCAGGCGCCGAATAACCTCTTTAGCTTCCGCCTCTCGTCCTTTCCTAACTAACCACCAAGGCGATTCAGGTGCAAAAAGAATGCCAACTATAATGGGCATTGGCCACATCCATTGGAGTGCGTATGGAATGCGGTAAGCCCATTCGCCCTGACGCGTGAGACAGGCACGTAAAATACCAGAAGCCAGCAATTGACCCATGACCCAGCAAAGGTTGACGTATGTTGTTAAGTAAGCTCTGAGAGCGACAGGGCAAATCTCAGCCGCGTATGTGGTCGGGACTGTTTGAAAAACACCCCATGGAATGCCCATAAGAATACAGCCGACTTGGAGTGTTATAATGTTGGGTGCGAAGAATGGGATAAAGATGAAGGCAGTAATAATAGACAATGCTATAAGCATTATCTTTCTGTAGCCGATCCGTTCTGCAAGATAACCAGCGACGAAGAGGCCGAGCATCTCCCCAACAGCGGCTCCGTTATAGAGACCAGCCTGCCACGCTGCTGAAAGTTGATAGCTGCCATCAGGTTGGCGCTGGCCGTACTTCGTTGTCCAGGGGAGAAAGGCGAGGAATGAGGTGATGAGGAGGAGATCATACCCCTCCATGACAACAGCCGTGGAGAGGAGTATAGACCAGCCAATGGCTTTGGGGTAGCGCCTGAGTGCTTCGCTCAGGGACATCCTCAGCTCTTTTTCCGTCGCAATCTTGGCCTGTGCCTTGAGGTCTGTCTTTAAGCATGTATTGTCCGTTCCTAAGGACTGGTCCTCAACCATCTCGACATCGTCCTTGGTGAAATTCATGGTTGTGACAAAAAGGGAAGGAGATGTTCTAAGACGATTGGCCGGTGGAACAACAAGTCGAAGTCGCGATGATAAAGAGGATAGAGTATCAAGGTAAAGATAGAAAGAACAGAGAAAGACGGGGAATCGACGGACGGAGATTCATGCTCTATTTGTTCTCAGCTTACCCCAGACATTTACCCCGGAGTGGGGCCTCGGAGAGGGCGCTACTGCTCTCTTTGACAGGCTGCGCTCCGAGAGGTCGGGAGTGCGGGGAGACAATTGAAGGCAAGCCTATACCGACGCTCACAATCTAACCATTTTGGTGTCATCTCATAGTTGTAGCGGGAGGGACGAAGTACAGGCTACCCAATATGTCTTAGGTTTCCGTTTAAGCTCGCTAGACCATTTCCTATCCATGCTTCAAGTTGCAAACTATAAAAATCGGTAGCTACAGCGCGTGCGCACTAAATGGCAAAGGTTGTACAGACAGATTCAGCGAGAGTTACTAAACCACCACGTTAGTGTACTAATGAGGCCTTGCCCTCAACACGGATGACTAATAGTTTATACAAAATACCCATAGCCTGCCCCTACAGCCGCAAGGAGCCAATTGAACCATAGAGCCACAGATCTATTGCGCAGCACCCTAGGACTCCGCTCTCCGAGCTCGGTACATACATACCCACCGAGGCAATTAAAACGTATGATCCGATCGATTGAATGGTGAAGCTACGAAGTGCGCCCGAGTGATGCGGCGTTGGCCATTAGACGTAAGACGCGCGCTAGGCCTTTCCGACATGCCGGGTCTTGAGGCCAATATGTGATTGGAGGGGCGAGGAGTGTGCGCTAGGTATTTCCGAAGGGCCGTGCTGCAAGAATGTAGGCGTGCGGGCAGACGCGCTAGGCATTGCCGATAATGTTGCGGGGCTAGGGGACAGACATTGGAACTGAGCCAGTTCACAGACACGTATCTCGAAACAAATGAATGAGGAGAGGAAACTCGATCTTGAGACCCAGTAGCTTATGACTAACCCGCTCAAAATCGGGTGTGAAACACACTATTTGGCAATTGCAATTGTAACAGCGGCGAAAGATGCAATGATGCCAAAGGATAGTGGAGACAAAAGGGGGCTTCACCTCTTTTTGGAAGTCCGGAAGTTTTGCTAGTGAGGGTATATATATTGCCGTTTACCTTCTCCTATGACCTTTCTCATAATACAGATTTTCCTAGCAAGAGAAGTCCTGTATACACGAAAACTATCACTCTTTACGAAAGTTTCTTTGTAGAAACGTAAGGGAAGATTTGTGGGATCTAATAAAATAGGCAATAGGAAAATGGCGTGGGAAGAACCGCGGAAAACGGGAATGCTCTATCGCAAGGTGGGCAATTCGGGCCTCCATGTTTCAGTGCTAGGGCTGGGTGGTTGGTTAACGTATGTATTTCCTGTTCTGCTCTCTTCCTAGTGCCTAATTCTGTGAGTTACTACAAAATACTGATATGAAGTGCTGGATAGTTTTGGCGGACATGTTGAGAATGGTGAGTGTTAGTCCTTTTTTTCGGGGATGGGGGAGATGTTGCGCGTGAGAGATACGAGTCAAATGATAGATTGACGCTCCTTCGGTAGGGAACTGGTAAATTGGGCTATAGAACTGACTTGGTGATCTGATGTACAGAGAAGACAGCCGCGGTTATGAAGCAAGCGTATGACTGCGGTATCAACTTTTTCGATACTGCTGAGAGGTATGTGCCAACCCTATTCCTACCCATATCTGAAATTTGACTTGGGAGCTTGAGAATCAACTCCGAGACTTTTGGGAGATTTGCTGAGATTATTTTGAGGATAATGCTAATGAGGGACTAGCTATTCTGCTGGTCAATCTGAAATCGCGATGGGCAAGGCGATCAAAAAATATGGATGGAAGCGAAATGATCTTGTTATCTCGGCCAAGGTAAAGTTTTTAGACATCAAAATTGCTCCTTTCAGACACAACAGCGCGTCAAGCCTAACTTTCCCATTTGTTTCCTCCACATATCAAAACTCGCGCCACTCTCTCTATTAACTGTTCCTAACACCGCATAGCTCAACTGGGGCGGCGCCAATGGCGAAATCCTAGTCAATAACCACGGCCTCTCGCGCAAACACATCATCGAAGGCCTCTCTGCCTCCCTCGAGCGCCTTCAGCTCAGCTATGTCGACATCATCTACGCGCACCAACCCGATCGCCTCACCCCCATGGAAGAAACCGTTCGAGCCTTCAACCATGTCATTAACCAGGGACAAGCCCTCTATTGGGGAACTAGCAAATGGTCTGCAGACGAGATAACGGAAGCATGCGGGATTGCGAAGCAGCTTGGGATGATCGGGCCCATTGTAGAACAGCCCTGCTATAATGTCCTAGAGCGGACGAAGGTGGAGGGCGAGTTCCAGCGGTTATATACGAGGTGTGGGATTGGATTGACGACCTTTAGCCCGCTGAAGATGGGCATGTTGAGTGGGAAATATGAGGGCGCAAAGACGTTGCCATCGGGTAGCAGGTTTGCAGAAAGCGAAGATAAGTTTGCAGTTTTCATGAAGGGACAGGTTGGGGGTGAGGATTGGAATACTACAGTGGAAAAGGTGACCAAGCTGAAGGTTCGTTATCTACCCTGCTGTCCTAGTTTTGACCCTACTTTCCCTGGATGGCCGCGTGTGAGGATAAGAAACTAACATGGCTGCAGCCCATCGCACAACGTCTTGGTGTTACGCAGAGTCAGCTGGCGCTGGCATGGTGTCTGAAGAATGAAAACGTAGCGTCAGTGATTACGGGTGCGTCAAGGCCAGAGCAGATTGTCGAGAATGTCAAGTGTCTGCAAATTCTGGATAAGTTAACACTGGAGGTACTAAATGAGATTGATGGGATATTGGGGAATAAACCGCCCCTTGATCCTGCGAGACAGGACTAGGTGAATGTGTAAGAAAGGGGGTTTGGGGAAAGAACGGCATGGGACGGGAGCATGCAGAATGAGAGGAGACGGAAAGAAAAAAAAAATCATATTAAATAGTAGATGAGATTTGATTTTCTGAATGCTTTAGTGAGTTGAAACACAGACTAAGTACGCTAGGGTTAGTGAAAACTGTTAGAGTAGATACTGGTACTACTAAAGAAGCCCACGGATATATTATGCTAACACGACAACCAAGAGCGCCCCACAACCCCACTAGGGACTACTGTATGAAGTCTTTAAGCGTAACAGTTTTGCAGTTCTTAACCCACAACACTCTACACACTTCTACATACGACCATAGACTCAAGAGAATTGGGCATCCCGTCCGCTCTGCCATACACAAGCTTGAGATCGGTGGATTAGTAGTTGGGTGGGTGACCACCAGCGAATACCCACTGTTGTATGTTTTTGATTCTCTTTTTTTTTGCCGATTTTATGTATAAATATGAATCTAAAATAGGCTTCCTACTTCGTCTGAGAGCTATAGCCTAGGCAGGGGGGGGTTTCTCTGGCTGGTGTGATATGGAAGATAGGTACATCTCCAATAGACTACGTGCCCCACATAAGGTAATCTAGGGAGACGATATTCAACAGAGAAAGGCAAAAACCGTGGTTCAGTGAATATCAAATGATATTCGCCCGTTAATTTGCCTGTTGCAAGCTTACTATCTATGCCACACTATAACAGTGTGACCGAGTATATTGAAACCCTAGCTTATAGATGGGATGTAGAGGGGAAATAGGCGAAGGGTTGGAAAAGGGGGGGAAAGGGGAAAAAGGGAAAAGGGGGAAAGGGGAGAGGGGACAGGGTAACTGTAAAACCCCATCGCAAAGTGGGTGTAGAACCAAGTAGTGTTAATGATGCCATAGCTCCGTTACGAAGCGTGTTTGAAGAGTGTGAGTTGGTACTTAGGCTTAGTTGGTGCTTTGGGAGGGTACGGGCCAACTTCACACCCCGAATATTACAAATGCGCACGTCAAAAACTCAATCGCGACGCCATAACAATATTACCCGTAGCTTACATAGTGTATCATTAATACTTGCATTGTCTCCAACAAAATACCCAGTTTTCTCGATGAACTGTGAAAAACCAAAGCTTAATTTTCACTAGTATGCTCGCCCTGAACCTCTCGTACGCCAAGAACCTAATGCACCAGTATTCCTTTCCTTAAGATATAACTTAGTGGACGATTATTCCAAGGATCGATTTATTGTTGCTTGAGGTCCAAAGGTCGGAAGTGATATGAAAACACCGGCTCTTTGACATTGATGATTCCGGAAAAAACTTATGTAGCAAATCAATAAATCATTATAGTGTTAGGACGAACATCGAAACGATTTTGTTAAAAAAGGTGATGTTCTCCGCCTTTCTCAACTGGAGACTTCCCAAAGTATCCTACCAGCAATGCCCTGACATAATATCCTGCTTTCATGAGCAGCCAATGCAAGACCTTTGGTCGGCTTGCCCAACTCCACTTTGTGACCCTGAAGGCGTAATAAAGTGCCATCGTCATGACCGTGTTGAAGATAATGTAAGCCCACACAATACCAAAGTTTCTCCATCGTGTACTCCACGAGATCTCAGACATGGCAAGAAACTGGTCTGCGGTTGACAAGGGGCAATACTGACATTGACTGGTGGCACCTGGATTGAGTAGTTGGCCGGGTGCCTGAGTCAGATAAGGTTGAAGGTAAGCGCCACAAGTCAGACCACTCGATGGGTCAAAGACTTGGATCTCGCTCGTGGAGCACTGCACTGGTCGGCCGGACAGACCACCTGACGCAACACCACTAACAATATAAGTCAGTGGACTAACACGATACATGAAGATCCAGAACCCCGGAAGGGCTTGTGGTGGTTGAAAGACCCTATGCGCTTTAGCTCGTCAACCTTGCATATTGTCAAGAACTGGCTCACCCGTTGAAAATCATGGTTAGGGACAATACAAGAGTTGCAACTGCTCCGGCAGTCTGAGCATCGGGCAATGCGACAATCACTAAATGCGCGAATGTACTAGCAAAGAGAAAGATTTGAATGCAGAATAGCAGGATGAGACCTTGGCGTTGGGAAGATTGTATACTAGCAGAATTAGCAAAAGAAAGTTATGATATGCTTTAAACGGAAAGTCACACCCAAAAATTGGATAATAGTAAGACCCAAAAACCAGAGTCCCAAGAATGATTTGGTAGGGTATTTCGACTATTATGTTGGCGAGGATGAAAGCGATCCAGGAGTATATTTTAGACGGACGCTCGCGAACCTGATCGCATTAATTTACACTACATCAAGAGCCCAGGTACTGTAGGTGGCCGACCTCATATAGCGATCTTTGCAGCACAAAGCGTGGCATAATCTACCCGGATTAGCAACACACGATTTCAAGACAGGCTGATTAGACGACCTAACCTGTTGAACGAGCGAGCTCATAATTGAGGTCAGCATAAAAATGCTGAATAGGACATTTTGTAGTCCTTGTAAGGAGTCGTTCGACCTGAAGAACGAGAATCCAATAAAGCTGCTATATGTTAACGATTTACAACCAAAGACAGTTTAATAGTGACAGGCTCACAGGGCGGATACTACACCAAGCATGATCTTGCCCCAGATATACGTAGGTGAGCGCCAGTAGTGTTGGAATATTCTAATAATGGTATGCCGAAGTTGGGCGTATAGAGGGACAGCAAACTCATCACAGTTGCCGTCGTTAGAGTTTTCCATAGTTACACTACCCATCTCATGATGTATGCGGTCTTGCTCAAGTATTCTGTTTCTGCTTTCGTCGCTCGACCCCCAGATCTCCGGCCAGTCTTGTCTGGTTTGACCAATTTCTGTGGCGGTAACGACTGGACCGCCAGATCTCAGGCCAGTCTTGTGTGGTTTGACCAATTGCTGTGGCGGCAACGACTTCTAAAATATACTCTGCGGGATTCTCCGATGTCCCACAGGATCTGGCGCCGTTCTTCTTAAAGTACTCGAGAAGTGTTTGCGAATTGTGACCTATCTCACCA
>JPKD01000070.1:0-25425 GCA_000750935.1 Pseudogymnoascus sp. VKM F-4519 (FW-2642)
TATCGTAATTTTTACTATTGCACTGCAAATAATATTGCAATAGCTAGTATTGCAATAGCTAGTATTGCAATAGCTAGTATTGCAATAATATTGCAATAGATATTGCAGTAGTCAAATACTACTGCCAACACTGTCAACAACTGTGTCCCATTTACCTAGGACATGTAGTATCGGTGTTTGAATCTGCGGTTGGTAGAATGCTGAATACCAGATGAATCGGTAGTATGAATGGACAGGAGCTATTATTTACGCCCTCGTCCACGTCTTCTCGGCCAAGACGTATAACAAGGGAATAAGAAATAGGGTGGGCCAGGATATATGAGCAAGGAGAAGGGGTTAAGAAAGTGTTGGCGCTGTCTTCATTTTTGATATAACTTCAACACGGCATATTTCTAACATACTGTGTTGCAAAATTGTCATCAAGGAGTAGGCGGTTCAAGAGAAATAACTCTGTCATTCAAATCCATTATCTATATGGCCTGTGCCTATATAGTATGTGCTCTCTAAAGTAATGCTCGTTTCTACTCATAGAAACATATCCAGCGCCTCCAGTACTCACTACCTCGCAAGGTATATTTCCAGTACCCCATACCTCGAAACGCCGTGCCTCCTTTTATCATAACGCCGTATCCGATAACTCCATCCCCCTTCTAACCATAACGCCGTAAATCGTAAAATCATAAATCATAAAGCCGTAACTCGTAACTCCGTATCTCATTAATGTCGTAAATCGTAATCTCCGTAAATCATGCCGCCGTAAATTTAATAACTCCGTCGGTCGTAACGCCATGTGGTGCCTCGGATTTCTTATCCATAAATCCATGCTGAGTAGCAACCACCCACATCTTGAGATGTATCGTCGTCCCATATCGTATCAAACATCTTTCAGCTTCTCATCGTTCCATACCGTAATACATAAATGGCAGCCCACTAGCTCCAACTCAAGATCTCTCAGACCTTCCCATTCTCTCCACTCCCCACCCGACTCTTCCACCTTCTCTCCACTCTCCACAGAAATACTTCACTTCTCCTCTTCCTCTCTCTCTCGCTCCCACAAGTCTTGTTCGTAAATCGGTGCGTCCCCGAACGGCACGGAACGCCGCATCAGATCTCAACCCGCTCTGCCCAATCACGCTCACCACCTCGGCCAGGCAGCTCATACTGCTTGGAAGCTTCATCTTCTCCTGTGCCTCCCACGGCACAAGCGCAACCGCAACAGCCAGCAGAGCAATGAAATACCCAATCAGCAGCGCAAGAATGGCATAGAACGCTGCCATATCTGTGAGCACCAGTAGAGTCTGCGATGGGAACGTCGTGTATGCTGCAAACATCCCACCACCGAGTATCGGTAGCAGGATCATGAGCGGGTGCATGACAGCCAGAAGAGCGACAAGCCAATGTCCGTTCTCAATCGCTAGTGAGAGAGCGGCGAATGGAACACTGGAACTCGCGCTGTAGTCTGCGAGGAGGGATGGTAGAGCGCGAGTCCCGTAGGTGCGCGCCAGTTCAGACCAGGGTGTGAGGCGGGCGATGGAGTATGCAATAGGCCTCAGGGCTCCGTAAAGGACGAGACCGATGGTGGATGGGACGAAGGAGTAGAAGAACGACGAAGGGATGAAGTGTGCCTCATTCGGGGTGGAGGAAAGTTGTGGGCGGAATCCAGAGCTGAGGGCTATCGACGGGAGGAAGCTGACGACGAAGAGGGAAACAAGTAGAGCGCCGAAGGCAACGGGCCAGAGCAACAAGGCTGAGCGCCTAAGGTACCACGGAATGTAGGTTGCACGGGTGGTCAACATCTGCGCCTCGGTGTCACCGCTGTAACGGGTCTTGTCATTAATTGATGGCTCAGCACGGCCGCGGCTCATGCCGTGTCGGCGTAGCGGTGCGCCCTCCTCGCCGATGCAGTAGAAAATATCTTGCGTAGGGTTTGTGGTGCGCCAGTACCCCAGACGATCAGCGCGGTGCCCAAGCTTCTCGCGCAGCTCAGCTAGGTCCGAGGCGTCCTCGGCGCCTTCATAGTCATCCATGCAGTTGCTTCGGGAGAGCAGCGCGATGACATCGGCCAGAGATCGTGGGTCCCAGAGCAGACCGGTCTCACGGCGGACGAAATTAAGGATGATCCCAACAAGGCCGAGCACGATTAAGACGTAGATGGCGATGAGGACACCAGCAATGCTTGTCACGGTGCTGTATTTCCAGAGTCCGTTGATGTTTGTAACAGTGAAAAGGCAACTGGCAAGGGGGATGGTAAGAACAGCCGGCCAGATGAGCACGCTGCATACACCTAGGTGGACTTGATCGGAAGAGAAGTAGCTGAATCGTGGCCTGAGGAGGGTCGTAGGCTGGAAAGGTAGAAATAGGGACTTTTGGCGAGCTTGATGGTCCTCGGATGTCATCTGAACGTAAGGGACGATGCGTCCAACGGCTGCCATAACGCCTTCAAGCCAGAGGAATAGAGAGGCGGCGATGATCTGAGGAAGGAAGCGGAATGTGAAGTACCTCGCGTCGAAGGAACCAGAGTGGGCCCATAGGCCGTCCGCGAATTCGATACAGAGGCCCAAGCCAACGATTGTGGAGATACATAGGAACACCAAAACCGCAAGACTGTAGGTTCGTAGAGTTTTTGGCACAAACGTGAGTGCTGGGTACCGTGCAGTGTGTACTGGAGGTTCGGCGGCGAGGTATAGCTCAGATCCGGATGTTGGCAAGGCGAGACTGGCTAACGAGTCTTTCGGGTTGTACTTGGCTGTTGGTCGGGGGGCCATAGATTTGATGTCTTCTTTTGACCCAATATCGGGACCAGGTCCACTATAAAAGTCGGGCTTGTCATCATATTTGGGTCTAACACAGTCTTGCTTGAGGCTTCGCTCAGGAAACCTTGGGTACGAAGAGCTGCTGTCCCCGCTTGTCCCTCTCAGGGTTGAGCTCCTCGTGTCGTCTTCTCTTGTAATCTGATCAATTGCATATCGAAGGTACGGCATGTCGTCGTTTGTTGGCGTTGGTGGTCCCGAGTAGGTAAATTGTGATTGTGTCGACTGCATAGAAGGCCTCAGCACCCTCGTCCCGATATTCGAACTCATCCGTGCAGCAGGAGGCATGGTCACATAACGGCCTGCTGGCGGTGTAATCCGTGGCGCCCGTGGGAATTTTGCGGTGAGTGCTTCCAGCGCCTCAGAATAAGAGCGTTGGTTGATCTGGTCCTGTGTCCGAGGATTGATTGGGGCGTCAGGTAGGAGAACTGTTTCGGCGCTGGGGTTGCTTGATATATCGAAGGCATCTTCGTCGTCCGTATGTAAATCCTCAGCACTGTATCTATCCTTGGAATATTTTTCATTCGCTCTTTCGACTAAAAGTTCCTTATCTATCATTGTCATTGTCAGTCTTGGTCCTCTCATTGTGCCACCATGGGTCGTAGCCTTCAGCGAACTTACACTGCACAGAGCGAACGTCAACTCTTCGAGAATTCATGATTGCTATAGTTGATCGGTGAGTAGCTGCGAGCTGCTATTGCTTGATGCAAGATGCGCATCTTCCCGCAGCTACTGCAGGTCAGAGGTATATACGTCGAATTATGATGCGGCGTCGGAAGGCTGGGAGGGCTGGGGCGGCCGCTGCCGAGGTGGCTGGCGACGCGACAACCAACCACCCAGGTCTCACGTCGCGTTGGACGAAACATCAAAACCCCACCACAATGCAAGGGTTATGGGATTCAGCTCGCGCTATTCAGTGGAAATACGGTAAAATATCCGTGAAAAATTATTACAATTAACTGAGATCATTCAGACTCTGATTTACATGAGTCCTAACGGTTTTCCCAGATGGTCGTTGCGCTACTGTACCTAGGCTTGGCGCGCTAAGCCCTACCAAAATGTATACCAACCCCAGCCACCTTCAAAACCTCAACGCGTTATAACAATGAAAAGTCCACACATTCTCATGGCAACGTGTATCAGATCAGGGATGAAGCTGAGATTTATTTTGCAAATGTATAATATCCGTAGAGCTGATACTGTCATACGAATATCTATAAATCAGCTTACTAAACGTGGCTTAGCGTGGTGGTGGTCGCTCCTGCTTCTTTTTCCAAATTCTCGAGCTACTATGGGCGCTCCTTCCTTCGCTGCACACCCACCGCCGCCCTTCCCCGCATTCTGAATATGTACGGAGGGCCGCCGACAGGGCCTCCAAAGGGCCTCTAAGTGGATATATCTTTACACGGCCTAGCGTATTATTTAATCGCTGATTTTAGGTCGCGTTTATCCCGAACTTATCAATCTGTCTTGGGTCTAACGATTCTACATCTTTTTAACTCTAAGGTATATTTCTGGCCACATAATCATGACCTTCTGAACCCACAGGACGCGCTGTTGTTATACCTTGTTATATAATATCGGCCTTGGATAGACACGGAGTGGGCTAGTGGCGGGTATCGCTCCCGCAGTTCATCAAAAGCCAAGTGGCTCTTCGGGTCCGCTAAGAATTTAGCTCCCGTTGGCAACAAGTAGAGCTATATCACAGATGCTTGCCGCTATTGCAAGCGTCACTTCGGTGTACCTACTAAATATTTCATTATTTTGCCCCGCGGGGATATTCGCCTATTAAACAACTGTGACACTTGTAGTCTGATATTCCCATGCTAGAAAAAGACAATATCCGATTCATCCCACCCAAGTTGTAGCAAGACCTTGTGAACAGATTGCTCCATCGCCTTCGGTCCACAGATCAGCACCATACATGTCTCAGTCGGAGACGCGTAGTCTTTCAGATTCTGCGCCGAGACGCGGCCCCTTTGGCCAGACCATGAACTAGAACCATCTGTAAGTGTGTGGATAATTGAACACCTCTTGCTGTCGGCCGCTGCAAAGGAATCTAGCTCATCCTTGCAGAGGATATCTTCTTCTTTCTTGTTTCCATCGAGGAGGACGCAGGTGGTTGGATCATCGCGGTCTTGAATAACCGCACGTAAAACTTGAAAGATCGGCGTGATGCCGCTTCCGCCACATATCATCTTGAATGACCGTACAGAGCGTTCTTTGCCGTTGATGGAAACTCTGCCCTTTCCAAGGTACTTGAATTTGCCAATAGGTCCTTTAAACTCCACAGACGACCCAATAGCAAGTTTTTCAAGAGCCATTGTCATCTTACCACCTTCCATAGTAGGAGTACTAAAATATATCTTAACAAGTACATCCACTATCCCTTTCTTGTCCGTCTGTGATATTGGTGTATATGCTCTGATAATGCTGGTTTTCTCTGGTGAATCATCTTCAGCTTTTAGCATGACATGTTGACCAGTTGGTAGGCCAAACGATTGCTCGTCATGATCCAATGCAAAAGAAAATATCCGTGTATCGCTCGATACTGCTACTTTCTTGCAAAGCTTCGCTTTCCTCCAAAATTTAGGCCTTAGGAATATCTCAGTTGGCCCTGAACTTAGCTCTTCGTCTGGTTCTTTGTTAAGAATTGCCAATGAGGCCTTATCTAGCGTGCCAACGTGGTACTCGCTCATCATCGCTTTTGCGGTCTCGCTGTCTATTTTGGAGGTCAGTATCACACCACCATGATCATTGAAAGGCAACTCACGGATTGCAAGGAATTCCTCTGACACATCCATTGCAGCTGCCGATATTATGCTTTGGGCTCCACCCGGGTGGCCGTCCAGGAATCCTGTACCATCGTACACTTCGCCATTCACAACAAACCATGGCGACTCAGGACCGCCATGTTGCTTTAGTTCCTCGATGTTAATGCTTTTGTTCAACCCCTTTGCCCTCATATCGATCTCCTCTACAATCGTTGGCTCTCTTGGCGCTTCTCCGTTGGGTCTCTGTCCCCAAGACCCGTTTGTCAAATCCCCACCTTCTTTCTTCACACGTTCCATCCATCCTCCGGGCATTAAAGCAGGCTGTGTCGGGTGTTCGAATTTCAGGACCCCGTTGTTTTTGGTGATAGTAACTCTAAACCATGGGTTGTTCATCATCCCCAAAACAGACCAGTACATATCTCGGGGTTGTATATTCATTGCTTCGTCCATCGCCCGGACAAGTATCGCATCGCTGGCCTCAAGATCGGAGACTGGTATACCGAGAGACCACTGGCACCAGCAGAAGCAAGCCTCTCGAGAGTACATATCCACTCGACCGCCGTATAATTGTGACTCGAAATCGCGATATTTGTCTTCCGGATAATCAATATCTGCCAGTCGCCAAGCTGCGGATCTTGAGTCAGCTAGAGAAGACGCAAATGGGTGATTGTCATACATTTTCCACCGTCTAATGATATCTCAACTCTGGTTATTCGTCTACCGCCGCCACCATATGCGTAGCCTCGCGCATTATATGTCGCTTCGGGTGTCGTAATCGGCAATTCTTCATTGTGTTGAGGGTATGCAGTGGCCGAGTTAACGCTTAGATCGTAAATAGCATATCGGTCGTCTTGCCACCAGGACTTATCTTTCGATGCCATCTCAGGGCTAACCATAGTTCTATAAAGTGGTTAATTATAGTTTACAACAACCAAACTTTGGATAGGGCCAGACTCACGGTAGCACTCGATTATCATAAATATGGTACCAATTATCACTTGGAGCTTCGGTGACAATCAATTTGGTCAACCATTTGACACTCCTTCCGCCAATTTGTCCCGGGATTACCGCCCTTAAAGGACGGCCATGATCTGGGTGTAGCGGCTCGCCGTTCATTTTGTGAGCAAGCATAATGCCTCTGTTGGGGTCCATCACCCAATTCAGTTTCACTGACGTTCCGTAATATCCGTTGGGCTATAGAAGCATTAGCCGCCCGCACTCAGGATTTAGAAGAGCTATTATACCAGTTTATCGGCTCCCTCCATGCATACGTATCTAGCCCTGCGTAATGGTTTTGCCCTCCGTATGATATCGGCCATCATAGGTCCTGTGAAAAGGGCAGTCGACACTCCAGCCGCTCCCCATGAAAACCCGTTCGACTTCCGCACTTGGTTCTGCTCCTTGCGCCTATTACCAGCGCATACGAGGGTGACAGGTGCAGTTATCTGATCGAATTGTTGCAGGATTTGTCGGAAAGTTAGTGTTATCGGATGTTCAACCAACCTATGCATTCCGTCAGCTGTCAATAATCAAGGCACTCCATGGGTGTAGTACCCTTCAATACTCAGCTCCCAGGTGGGAATTTCAGAATCCAGGACTTCTGGGACCGGCCCATGATTCCTAACGTAGAAAAGTTGCGAGCTTGTCAAAAAGCCTGGAGCTTGTTCAGTACCGCGTCATTCGTAAAACAGCATTTCGAAGTTTACCCACCATCATTGAAGAGGTCTGTCAGCGGTGCTTCTACATTGAATGGATGCACACCAGTCAACCTTATTAGACGCGGATCTCGAGGGACGTGGCGGTCCGGAGTGTCCTTATCCAAACTGAGGATTTCTCTGAGGGGCTTTGATAATGGGGGCAATGGAATGTTCCGCAATGCAATTGTCGATATATCTTCATGTTTGAGTGCAGATGTCTTTTCACGTATGATTGCGGGCTTTATTTCTTGTGTGAAAATGGCGGATTTCAGAGAGTGCACATTTAGGGGTGTCCCAAAAGTCAGGGATTCTGTGAGGGTCGCCATACTGAGGAAAATTGTGATAGTGGTTCAACTACCATTATTATCATGTCCACGTATATATACGACGCATTGCAATTCTCCAAGTCATACTCCAAGTCATACTCGGTTCCGCATTCCACATCAGCCGTGCTCGGCGCAGACTTCCCGCGGACCATGGGAATTTGCTGTAAGTTAGGCCAGCAAGGTCCGCAAGCCCCCTATCGACAGGCAAGTTTGGATACAAAGCAAAAACTCACGTAAATGGCTTGTTCAGCCAGTGGCATGTCCGCGGAATTATACATTTCTCGTCTTCAACTATTACAGTACTCCAATATCTCCTGTTGTACAAAAGATAAGGGTCAAACCGGCAAGGGTCATATCAGCATCCCGACATTGGCCGGCTCTATAAGCTGAAGTCGTCGCAACGTGGGAATCATTGGCCTAAAACTTAAACACCAGTCAACAAACGCATGGGCCAGTTATCTTCAGCGACGTGTGGGGGTTTATTCAACTCAGATAAGGTCAACACAGAAAATGTGGAGCGTCGGGTGTCTATCTTTGGCCTCATTAGTTGTGGCCTAGGCCCCTGAAGCCCTTATCTCTTCGAATTCTGACGTCCAGATAAGCTCATGATAAGAGATTATTTGGGAGACCATACCAAAAAACCATCGCCGGAGATGCAGGAACCATATCCAAAGGAAGTTTTACGCCGAATAATCGAAGTAGCCGGCGGCTGTAGATGTGTCGCCTTCAAGCAGATAGATATCTGCTCTGTTCCGTGGAGAGTCTATCCCGTCATCGACCCGCGGAGAAACAGCAGTATGGGCAATTGCCACAATAATGCCCGACAAGTTACGATGTCCGTCTCTAGTAAGAAAAGCAGAAAATTAAACCATATAATAGAAAGTTCTGCTTGCGAATATTGTGCAGTTGACTTTGATACGGATGATTTGACATCGCTCGCCTCGCTGAACGCTCGATATCACAGTTCGGAAAAATGCATTTACCGAGCGGAGCAGGGGTGGAATCGTCGACCCTTCCAGACATTCCAAACAGCATTTACAACGGAAACGGCTTCGACATTTCTGGACACGCCGTCCATAGCGACGGAAACATTGGAATATGCACTCCACGAAAGAAAATCGTGATTGTTGGCCTGGGCATGGTTGCTCTGTCATTCATGTATGTTGTCCCACTACGACCATATTGTGCGAAATTACGGATTTTGCATTTCGAGACGCAGTAAATTTATTTGCGTTGATCCAATACTGATTCCGAGCAGTGAAAAAATTATTAAATTAGATGCAAAACAGCGACAGTATGATATTGTCGTTATTGGCGAAGAATCCCACGTGGCATATAATCGAGTCGGGCTCACATCATTTTTCGAGCATCGCGAGGTCGAACAATTATATTTGAACCCCAAAGAATGGGTTAGTGCAAAAGACTACAAGAAAATGTTCCAATAGCTAATAATTTCTGTAGTACGGGTCATTCGAGGATGGTTCTTTGAATTATCACCTAAACACCAGGGTTGAAGAAGTCCTCCCCGACCAAAAAACGGTCAGAACATCCACCGGCGATTCGGTCTCATACGACATCTTAGTCCTAGCAACAGGATCTGATGCAATCCTTCCAAGTCATACTCCTGGCTATAATGCCAATGGGGTATTTGTTTACAGAACAATTTCCGACCTTGAGAGGCTCATGGAGTTTGCCTCGAGGCATAAAGACACAACGGGTGTTGTTATCGGAGGTGGTTTGCTCGGCCTTGAAGCTGCTCATGCAATGATGAGTCTGAATGCATTCAAAAGTTCGAAGCTAATCGACCGCAACAAGTGGGTATTGGCCAGACAATTGGACGCTGATGCAGGATCCCTGGTGACGGACACCATTCGCCAACTAGGTCTAGAAGTTATGCTTCGAAAGCGTGTGGCGACCATCAATACAGACAGCAGCAACAATGTCCAGGGAATCACATTCGAGGATGGTGAGTCTATAGATTGTTCATGTATATGTTTTGCAGTAAGTTCCTCAAGTGCTGTTATTGTTTCCTGCTTGTTACTAAATTGCCATTTAGATCGGTGTAACTCCCAGAGATGATCTTGGTCAAAAGGCTGGCATAAGATGTACCGAACGAGGAGGCTTCATTGTTGATTCAGGGTGATTATAATTTGCAGATGTGCTATGCAAAAACACCTAGCTAACTTAAATCTAGCCTACGAACATCAATTCCTGATATCTACGCCATCGGAGAGTGCGCATCTTGGGAGAACCAAACATTCGGCATTATAGCACCTGGAATTGAGATGGCAGACGTACTATCCTTCAACCTCACGAATCCAGAAAAGGCGCCGAAAGGCTTCGATCGACCTGACTTGAGCACAAAACTCAAGCTCTTAGGTGTAAACGTTGCCAGCTTTGGCGACTTCTTCGCCGATAGAGATGGACCAAGGTTTCTTCCTGGAAGACGGACATCAAAGCCTAACCCCGTGGAAAATGGCAGAAGAAGCTTAACTCCGCCAACGAAAGGCCCCTTAGTTAAGGCTTTAACTTACAAAGATCCATTCAGTGCCGTGTATAAGAAGTATCTTTTTACCATGGATGGAAAATACCTACTCGGAGGAATGATGATTGGAGATACCAATGATTACGTCAAATTGAACCAGATGGTCAAAAGTCAGAAAGAGCTCGAGGTTCCGCCCAGCCAGTTTATTCTCGGCACCCAGAATGGGGGAGAGGAGAACGCTGACGACTTGTATGAAAACATATACTCAACCTCACCGCCATTGCTAATTATATCACTACAGGGACGATGACACTCAGGTCTGCTCATGCCACAACGTTACCAAACGCGACGTGGTTGATAAAGTAAAGGAGGGCAGCTGCAAAACAATCGCCGATGTCAAATCATGCACAAAGGCGGGGACTGGGTGCGGTGGTTGCATGCCTCTCATTCAATCAATCTTCAACAATACGATGAAAGAAATGGGCCAAGAAGTTTCGAATCATTGTGAGTTCTGCAACCCACTGATGTTGTATGTGGCTAATTAGATGCAGTATGTTCTCACATTCCATACTCCCGGGCCGACCTCTATAATATCGTGTCCGTCAAGCAGTTGAAAACGTTTGTGGACATAATGCAGGCAGTAGGTAAAGTTCCAGATTCGCTAGGATGTGAGCTATGCAAGCCAGCCATTGGATCCATTCTTGCGAGTATGTACAACCGTCATGTTCTGGATAAGCCAGTCCGTGACCTTCAAGACACCAACGACAAGTTTCTTGCGAATATACAAAGGAACGGAACATTCTCCGTGGTGCCTCGCGTTGCGGGTGGAGAGATTACGGCCGATAGGTTGATAACCATTGGCCAAGTTGCGAAGAAATACAACCTTTACTGCAAAATCACTGGTGGACAGCGAATCGACATGTTTGGTGCCAAGAAGCAAGATCTCCTCGATATTTGGACCGAACTTGTCAATGCTGGGATGGAAAGCGGCCATGCCTATGCGAAATCTCTCCGAACAGTCAAGGTTCGTGGCTAAAAAATATTACCCATACCGTTGTGAAAACTCACTAACAAATTTGTAGAGTTGTGTAGGAACTACATGGTGTCGGTTTGGAGTCGGTGACAGTGTTGGAATGGCAATTCGGCTCGAGCAGCGCTACAAGAGTATTCGGTCGCCACATAAAATCAAGGGTGGAGTTTCGGGATGCGTGAGAGAATGTGCGGAAGCACAGAATAAGGAGTAGGTTTTTGCATTGTTATTTGTCGATGGATACTGACTGTGTTCAAGTTTTGGGTTGATTGCCACAGAAAAGGGGTTCAACGTCTTCGTCGGCGGCAATGGCGGCGCAAAGCCGCGGCACTCAGAGCTACTAGCAAAGGACGTCCCACCTGACGAAGTCATTTCTCTTCTCGACCGTTATCTTATATTCTACATACGAACAGCCGATAAACTACAACGTACCGCGCGGTGGATAGAGAATCTTCCAGGCGGAATTGATTACCTCCGCGAGGTGGTTATCAATGACAAACTTGGTATATGCGCGGAATTAGAGCGACAGATGGAAGAGCTGGTGGGCTCCTATTTCTGTGAATGGGCCGAAACTATTAAGGATCCAGAAAGACGCAAACACTTTGAGCAATTCAGTAACACTCCGGAAACTGTGGATACCGTCGAGATCATTGAAGAGCGTGGGCAACAAAGGCCGACGTACTGGCCCCAAGGTTCAGTCACTGAGAATTTCAAGGGCCACCAATGGTCGCATGTCTCCTGGCAGCCAATCCTCAAGAGCAATCACTTCTCGGAAGAAAAGCCACAAATATCATCTGCTAACGTCAAACGCGGCGACACACAGCTTGCAATCTTCAAAGTCAAGGGCAACTACTACGCAACACAGCAAATGTGTCCACACAAGCGTGCTTTCGTACTCTCGGATGGTTTTATCGGCGACACTGACGCTGGAACATATTGGATTTCTTGCCCGTTATGTAAACGAAATTTTGAGCTCAATGGCGAACAAGCTGGGCGATGCTCGAGCGATGAGACGACCAGTGTTGCCATCTTTGCAGCTGAGGAACGCGATGATGGCTGGGTATATTTGAAATTGCCGCCCGTCGAAGAACTTGATGCGCTGCTTGGGACGGAGAAGTGGAAGGTTAGGAGAGAGGAAGCGGTGGATCCGTTTGAGAAAGTTGACAGAGTCTATAAGAGCTTCAGGGGAAAGAAGGTTGCTGATATTAAGGTTGAAATAATAGGGAAGCTTGCTACGGCACCTGGTGGGATTGATTGGTAGTTAACAACTTTGTACGCATATTTGGTGTTATTGGTTCATCTCACTACATTTTATACCCTCACATATGTATTAATGCGTCTAGACTTCCACACTAGGCAGTTGAGCAAAATGGGCAAGGTAATTAACATCTGCATTAATTATGCATAAAACAGCATTCATAACTGCATGTTGTGGTTTTTTGCATTGGTTTGTATGACATAACGTGACTAGTTAGACCTAATGAGACGGAGGTAGGAGAGGCAAGAAGCTCTCGAAATATCAACCCACAGCTATCCAATCAGTATGAATCCAGAGGGAATATCCGGAATATAACTACAGTGAGGGGCACAAAGTCTAAAGAAAAGTCTCCAATCGTTAGCTTCTGATTAGTGCTTCCCCCCACGAGCAAACGGCCGCTATCGTCTTAGCTAGGAGAGGGAGCCCCTCCCCTGAAAACTTTATCGACGAAAACCATCTCCGCGGAGATGCTAAAATACGATCTATATAGCCGTGCATACTAGTGCAGCCTTATCTTTGGTTATTTCATGCTCTAGGCTCTTATCCCCGTGGGTTAGATAGGATCGATGTTGGGGGTTGCCTCCACCCCCTTATCTTTGGTGTCAGCAAGCGGGTCCGCTACCGATAGCCACTATGAAGAAACCAGTCGGGAGAATTCTTCCCGCAACATCATTCCCGTTCCGATATTGAGCGAGTATTCTCGTGGTGAATCATCGCCCAATATTTTATCACTTTTCGTTCAGGCAGCGTTGGTAAGTGCTAACAGGGCTGAGGCGCTTATCTTGTTTTCACAATCAGTGCCTCTACCTAAATTCGTATCACGCCACCATCACAATTAGCTGCAGGCTTTGGGTTTACATGCCATGATCGTTGGGTGATAAGCTGGTTTGATCTTTGAGACACTGATGGGCTCCTATCTAAAGGCTAGCAAACCCTCAGATGCGAAATGGACATCTCCTCGGACTGTAAGTTAGAATTTCATGGCCAGCATATATGAGCTTCATAATACGAATACAGAATCTCTCATTTAATTTAACCATCAACATTTTCCGCAGTCTACTTTGATCTCGGTGCTGTTTAGACCGACTGTTTTGTTTTTGAACTTAATCCTGTCAATTTGAAATCATCACAGATGGCTCCAAACTTTTTGAGGCTGCTCGTAGCCTCGCCAGAAATCAATCCCATCAACCAAAAAGCAAGATCGATACCTATATTAAACCCATTCGATAAATATGGAAGAGTGTTCTTTTTCTCGTGGTTAGGATTCTTCGTTGCGTTTCTCTCGTGGTACTCGTTCCCGCCTCTGGTAAGTCACATTTTTTGGTAGAATCCTCAAAATATATCAGATCTCTAATACATAACCTTTAGTTGGCTGTTACAATTAAAAAGGATCTTCACCTAAGCCAGACCGATATTGCCAACTCTAATATAATTGCTTTACTAGCAACGTAAGCATCACCCCAATTTCGACAGGTTTCCGGTCTGACTTCTCTAGTCTTCTTGTTCGATTTTTCTCTGGGCCACTATGTGATCGCTACGGTCCACGATTGGTTTTTGTGGGCATATTACTGGCCGGCGCCATACCAACGGCTATGGCAGGGCTGGTTACAAATATCCATGGCCTCATGGCGTTAAGGTTTTTCATCGGCATTCTGGGTGCCAGCTTCGTGCCATGTCAGGTTTGGACAACTGGATACTTCGATAAAAACGTCATTGGCTCTGCAAATGCTTTGACAGCGGGCTGGGGAAATGCAGGAGGGGGTATTACATAGTAAGTTTGTCCAGTCTGTCACAAAGCACATCTATTAATACCGGTGTTACAGCTACGTGATGCCTGCGGTCTTCGATTCTCTGGTCCAGCACAGTGGACTTGCTCCCCACAAGGCATGGAGGGTGGCATACATTGTCCCGTTTATCATTATTGTCGTTGTTGCTCTAGGGATGCTATTCACTTGTGACGATACACCCACCGGCAGATGGTCCGACCGTGCCTTGCCCATGGCAGGAGGTTCATCTGATAGCAGCATCAGAGGTGAAATAGATACGCCGTCTTCAGTGTCCATTGCTAAGGATATCAACAACATCGATGAGAAGCACCCACAAACGATTTCAGATATTGAATCTCAGAGCGACGGCACAACATACCTTGACCTTGCCAAGAGCGAGTTTATTGTTCCCCCGACCACTAAGGAGATCATGCACGTTGTTATTAGCCCTCAGACATTCGCTCTCTTTGGAGTTTACGCATGCTCCTTTGGTACTGAGCTCGCCGTCAACTCTATACTCGCGTCATTCTACGAAAGAAACTTCCCTCACCTGGGACAGACGGAAGCTGGAGAATGGGCAGCCATGTTTGGGCTTCTTAATGTTCTATTTCGGCCATTGGGTGGAATAATATCAGATCTAATCTACAAGAAGACTCAATCCGTATGGGCAAAGAAGATTTGGCTTATATTCCTCGGCGTGGCAGCAGGTGCTCACCTCATCGCGATCGGGGTATCGAATCCCAAAACTGAAGCCACCATGTTTGGCCTCTTCGTCGGCTTGGCCGTATTCATGGAGGCGGCCAATGGGGCAAATTTCTCCCTTGTGCCTCATGTGTACCCAGCAGCAAATGGTTCGTTGTTCCCAGCTCAATTACACCTACTTAGGTCCGTTTACTAACTTTATTTCTGCAGGTATCGTTTCTGGCACTGTTGGAGCCGCTGGAAACTTTGGAGGAATCATATTCAGCATAATTTTCCGATACAACGGGACGCATTACGATAGATCGATTTGGATAATTGGTGTCATATGCATCGTTGTCAATATGTCTGTGTTTTGGATTAGGCCAGTTCCTACATTGCACAAATAGGCAACTTTTCCTTTCAATTCTGATTTTTTTATTTGCCTAGAATAGCGTTGTTTAAAATTCCGATGGCCATTACTTAGAAATCGAACGAGCCTCAAAACCACCAGGTCTATGCCGTAGTTATCATGTGATAAATGAAAGTTCTCATCTTCCGGTCGTTGCTCAACTCCGTCGGTTTTGCCAAGAAAGGCCCCTGAAATCCGTAGTGGTCAGGATTATCAATCACTCCAATTCTTCCAACGAAGACAAAGAAGCGGAGATTGCTTTACTTTTTGCAAAGTCATGTTAGATAATCATTAACACGGGGATAGCATGGAGTTAACATGGAGATATGTTCTGGATTTAATATTTATTTTCGAAAGTTTGAATATTTAATGGATTGTCATGCCCCCAATTATTCTACTACCCAGAGACAACTCGCTATTAAATTACAAAATATGTCATCCCAAATCAAGCCCATCAAGATCTATGGCAAAACGGGCCCTAATCCTCTCAAGGTCACCATAATATTCAAGGAGCTAGACATTCCCCACGAAATAGTCACCGTCCCATTCTCAGATATCAAGAAAGCCGAATATGTCGCCATCAATCCGAATGGCCGATTGCCATCTATTCATGATCCTAACACCGGTATCACCTTGTGGGAGTCTGGCGCAATTATTGAATACCTCATCGATAATTACGACCCCCACCATAAACTAAGCTTCTCTCCCGGTTCAGCAGAGTGGCATCATTCCAAGCAGTGGCTTCACTACCAAATGAGTGGACAGGGCCCATATTTTGGACAGGTTATTTGGTTTATGAGGCTTCATGGAGAGAAAATACCAAGCGCCATTGAACGCTACGTAAAAGAGGTTAATCGAGTAACCGCCGTCTTGGAGGGGCAACTTGCCAGGCAACAATTAGCTTCTGGCAGTGATGAGGCATGGCTCGTTGGCAATAAGATCTCTTTTGCGGATCTTGCCTTTCTCCCATGGCATACTATAATGGGAATGCTTCCACCGGACGAATATAATGTCAACAATTACCCGCATGTAAAGCAGTGGCTAGAAAACATGAGTTCTCGAAAGTCGGTGAAAGATGCCATGGAAAGCGTTTCGCTAACAGCGTAGTAGCTACTGTTCTATAAGGTAAGTAGGTCCTGTTGATTTCCCCAAAACTAAATAGGGACACTAACATTATCAGAAGTGTGGAGAATATTCCATTCTTCTGTTGCAATATTTAAGACTCTTAGAAGTAACATGTTTGGTTGCAAGTTTTCTAGATTGAGATAGATATGTTAGGAAATCATTTATACACTCTACCCACTTCGCCGTTATAATATAAATCGTTAAATCCGCTCTATAAATAAATCTCGGTTTTATAACTATACTATCTCACTATATACTTCCATTCCTATTTACTCAACAATAGCAAGCACGAAGCTCATTATCTAACATGCTGCAGAAACAGCGGTTCCTTTGCTGTTCAAATATTGAAGCACCTGCGATGTACAAGATACACACTTAACGGCTTCAACAAACGTCTCGGCATTAACTAAAACCCAAATTAGCATTGATTCTACCAAGTAATTACCAAGATGGAGAATTTACCAACTGCACCTGCCGGGCTAGTGTGGGTGTTATCATTTGGGAAGTATGTCTTGGCAGTCGTTGGGCCCATGGATTGCCATTTCTTGACAGAATACTTTGTGTGATCAATATACTCGACAGAAGCTTGTTTTGCAACCTGTAATAATAATTAATATTAATGTGAGGATATGGGCCGTGTATAGTAGCTTACCTGCTGAGCATAAGTAGCAAATGGCCAGTCGCTTTGAAGAGCCGTTCCATCCCAGTAGTTTCTGTTAACCATGCCGGAGAGTATAGGGATACCGCCAACGGCTTGGACATCCTTGATCATCTTCCGTAGGTAGTGACCAAAAGAGTAGACAACCTCAGATTCACCCGTGGAAGTCGTGATGGTGATGGAGTCTTCACCAATTCCGGGCAGAGTCCCACGGTCAGCAGTGTCAGTGCTTAGGTCGACGTCGTCATTGTGGCCCATCTCAATCACAACCAAGTCACCCTCAGCGGTATCCGATAGCAACGTGTCCCAGAGGCCCTGGTTGATAAAGGATCGAGTACTGCGCCCATTTTTGGCTTGGTTGGAAACCGTTATAGACAGATAATCCCCGATATAATAACCCCATCTGAGTAGCTTGTCAGTTGTATTAATTTATGCCTTATCAGACCCGACTTACCCCTGTAGAGCCCCTGATGCATAGTTTGCGGTTGTACTATCAGAGCAAATGAGGAGCTTTGGTGCTGCCTCAACAACGGCCAGTATGGCACCAAATGCAAGAATGACGCAGTTTGAGGAAGTGGTTAACTTCATTTTGATTTTTTCAAATGGACTGTGCAAAATTTACAGTTTCGTAAAGAGATTCATAAAATGCAAACTGATTCTCTCTTATATACGCCGTCGGCAAGTAAATAATTAGCTCGTGTCGTTCAATATAATTTACCTTTCCATAACTGCAGTTTCATAAGTTAGAGTTCTTCCGTTTAGATTAACGATCGTTACTTAACCCCGCATCTTTCGTAAATCATGTACCGTTTCGAGTAGAGGCGAAACGGGTAAATCAACAAGTTTGAAGTTCTACATAATATGTAAATAAGTCTTAAATTCCGATAGGTGGCAAAGTAGCAATGGACAGAGTGAACATTGTTTTATTCACAATCTTCCGCCCCTTGACTTATGGCCAGAGCTTTTGGTCCGGTATCAAGTTGATGTCAGAAAGTTGATCGAGCAGTTAACTCCGTAACTTAGCCCTACCTTAAGTGGCACGGAACGCACCGCAATCGCTCCTGCCGCATGTGTCATCGCCCGCCGCGTCCTAGCGCGTCCGCTATTCCAAGGTGAAGAACGACAACGGGAATGGCAACCGCACCAACAGCCATTGGAGATTTTCCGACATAGGCCCTATAGCCACCCAATACCTGTCATCAGTGAATCCGCTGATAGACAGTGAGCCGAGTTTAAGGCGCTTAAGGTCGTCAAATGACTGTCGTTAACCAATTCGCAATGTGTAGGTAAGCAAAGATAATGTGGGGTAAGTACTCACCCCGGATTATCACCTCCGGTTTACTGCGCGATGTATTGCCTTCAAGGACCAAAATCGACAAATCCGCCTGGTCTGTTCCCATTAACCTCCAGGCGGATCCGCGCCTATGTATCTTTGGTGCAGCGCGGCACAGCCTCGAGAGCACATCGTTTCGCGTAGCTCCCCCTGTGATTCATTATCCGGACTCCAGGTTAGGCAGCCGCAAATAACCAACAGCATGGTATTTACACCGCCTGACTCACCCAATATTGCAGTCACAATTCAGTTTTCTGGTAATTTCATTGGGAGTACGGTAAATTGGTAAATATGTGGACTGCGATGTCTCAGCACATAAAGCTGGCATCAATCCCTTGATAGACTTTTAATCTCTTCCAATCTCCATCCATTAATCCACGATGGCGTCCAATTCAGTAGAGGTCTATGACCTCCTCATTTTGGTTGATGCTACTTATTCCATGTCTTCATATCTCCATTCTCTCCAAACATCTCTGCCGCAAATTATTTCCATAACAACCGTCACCGATTGCTTCTCGCGGATAGGTCTGCTCGCATACCGCGACTACTGCGACAAAAACCTGCTAGAGTGGTCAGGATGGCTCTCTCCATCATCTTTGTCGGATGAGAAGCAGCCGAATTTGATTGCTAAAGCAAAGAGCCTCGAACCTATAGGTGGAGGCGATATGCCCGAAGCTACCAAGACCGGGTTGGCAAGGGCGTACGAGCTCATGAGACCCAATGCAACGACTATCATTCTCCTGTACACTGATGCCCCTCCGCATACCTTTGCGAATGGCTCCATGAAAGAGAGCTGCTCGCACCTACGCAATGAGCAAATTGCCCTTAGCAATCCAAATGACAAGAGAGGGCTTTGGCAGACCATTGCAGATGGTGTTTCCAGAACCAAATGGGCCAATGCCGCACCAGTATCATACGGAGGTTTCGGTCACAACTTTGCAGATTGGGTTTCCGCATCTAAGTGGCTGTCGAAGCGTTCTGGAGACAAGAAAGCTCAGGTATTCTGTATCCTTGACCATCGTATGAACTCTGACTCTGTCGGTTACTACAATTATCTATCGACGATGACTGGAGGGGCCTGTTTCCGCCTAACTGACTCCGGATCTACTTCAATTTCACAGTTGACGGTCGAGGTACTGTTGGCCTGGATGGGAGTTGAGAAAGCCCAACTCGTAACGCCTGTCGGACTCCTTCCAGCGCATATGTTGCGGTACAAATCTGTTGAGAACATAGAGACGCTCGTAGACGAGAAGGATCCCAATGCAGCCCCATTCTTCTTGTCTGATAAATCCGACAAGAAGTTCGGGCCTTCTACAGTCACGGAGCTCCGAGTAACCGCAGACACTCTCGAATCGTATCTTCCAAAGAAATCGACACCTGTTCAAGACTTTGCCAAGCGGTATACAGAAAACCCGCAATACAGGAAGACTGCCTTTGAAGAGATCGGGAAACTCATACATGATGATGTGTCTGCGATATCTCTTAACCCTGTATTCGGCTCACTGTGGAGGGTTGTCTCCAGTGACCGAAAGAATCCTTATCGAGATGAAATAATCACTGCATTCGGCCGTCAGGTGGACAAGATACAAAATGCTGACGAAAAGGCTCGCATGAAGATTTGGCTCGAGGAGTCATACGACTTCACTGCTGAGGCGATGGAGACCATTGCATCAGTGCCAAAAGAACTGCGTTTCCCCTGTGTTTGCCTCGACCCAACAATACTATTCACACAAGAGGCCGAAGACGACGACGAGGAGGAAAACAAGCCAATCACTTCCCTCCAGCGAAAAGATCTTCTTGAAATCGGCCGCTCCTGCGACTATCGCATACTCCGCCGACTTGGCCGAGTCCTGACACGCCTCACGTATATTAACTCGGAGGAGGAAATGCCGGCTCACATTGCTGCTGCGTCGGAGGTGCAGATTCCTAGAATCCCTATGGCCTTGGCGTCGGAGGAATATAACAACTATTTCTGGCGGATTCTACTACACATTGTAGAGCCAGGGACGATGCTTTCTTCCAGACCTGCAGCATTGCTCGCCGCGTTGAGCATTCAACTAGGCCTTGAACCGCTTTTGGAGGTTGCTAATCGTGAGATGTTGCGTTGGCGGGATGAGTGGAATGACTTGGATATTCCTGAGACATGGAATACGAGCTGTCTAGGACTATTGCTCGATGCCGATGATGCGTATCAGAAGAGAGAGGCCGAAGAGGAGGGAACACAGGTGAGCATCAACCCGCACTGCGAAGACGAACCTCCCGCAAAACGTCTTTGCCATGAAAATTCATCACTAACATACCATTTGAAGGCAAATGAGACCCATGCGTTGGATAAGAGACTGCTCAATCCCCAGGATCGCGCGCTCTTCGAACGACTAGTATCGTACAAAATGCTCGAGTTCAACTTGGAGACAACCCTGCGACCACAAATCGGATGGACCCCCGAAAAGACCACCGTCGCAATGGGCCCAACCGTCATCTGTGTAGCATGCGAATATCCACGTTCAATCACGATAATGGGCGTAGATGGTAAATGCGGAAAGTGCCTCTGGAACGATTACGCCACCCCAAAAGCTCGCCAGGATGCTATAACAGTGAACGCCACGAAGCAAGACGATGAGACGACACCGATAACTTGGGTTGAATGCGGTCAGAGTACCTGCCGTGCACAATATGTCGTTTATAACCCGGCGAAATTGTCCATCAAACCAAAATGCCACTATTGTAGGGAACATGGCAAGGCGCCTGTGCTCGAGTGCTCGAAGTGCTTGAACAGGGTGATATGGCCTGAAGCGTATCGTCCTGCCGACATGGGAGATTTCGCATGTTATGCTTGCACAGCTGGAGTGGAAACTATTGTTGGAGTGGAGACAAATGCCCTCGAGATATCAAAGGAAAGCAACACCGATTGGCTCCTCCGCAACGAGGGTAACAAGATCTCAGCCCCCTTCACCAAGCGCTCACTCTTCAAAACAATCACAGAGGCTGGCATCAAAGACTTCGTCGATAAAGTCGAACCGCTTCCTTCCACAGCCCAGGGCGACCTCACACTCCACGGCAAGCTCATCCGCAACACCTCCGACATTGTCGCGGAACTCCGCTCCTGGATCATCCGCCGCAAAACCGAATCGGGGACCTGCTCCCTCTGCTTCGTCTCCTTCAAGAAATGCAATCTCATCGCCTCCTGTGGCCGCACCGGCTGTTCCCAGCGCGTCTGCAAAGGTTGCCTGGCCCATTGGTACGGTCTCAATGTCGCGGGGGGGCTCATCAACATCGCGGCCCTCTCGTGCGCATTCTGCCGGCGCCGTCCAGTCGCGAAGACGTTCGCGAAACATGGGTTTGGCATCCACGCCGTTGCTGGGCTGGAGAATGCGGTGAAGGAGGCGGGGGAGTGGATATACGCATGGTGCGAGAAGTGTGGGGTTGCGAAGCAGTACATGCAACGGGTTTGTGCGAATGGGGCGCCGGAGGAGGTGAAGAATTGGAAGTGCGGAGAGTGTGTGACGGCGAAGGAGGAGGGGAGGTTTAAGGCGTGCCCGGGGTGTACGACGATGGTGGAGAAGGTGGATGGGTGCGATCATATTACGTGTACGGTTGAGGGGTGCGAGACGGAGTGGTGTTTTGTTTGTAGGGGGGTGTTTGATGAGGAGACGATTTATGGGCATATGGAGGAGGAGCATGGGGGGTATGGTGATGAGGTAGAGGATTTCTAGGATTAGTGGGTGTTGGAGTTCTATTGTCTATTATATACCCTTAATAGCTGTTGTGATCTTTGCCTTGTATCTATTGCGTATTTGGTGACGTGAAAGTGATAATCGAGGCAGAAGATTATTAATATATAGCAGAACGGCATCCAAAGAGTTCGGACTACTGGACACCGCAAGTAATGACCATTCAAATACGTGGTGTCCGAACGCGTGGACAGCCCATTGCCACCCGAAGATTCGCCCATACCAGACCAGGAGCAGCATATCGGAACCACCAACGGAGTCTAAGAAGGCAAGGTGAGAATGAGTAACGGTGACAAGAAGAGACGCAACAAGAAGGTAAGGAGACGAGAAGAAATAGCGACAAAAAATGGTAGCATGACAAGAAGTAAGCGTCGTCTACTGTATCTCTCCGTAATTGAATTTCAGTACGATCAGTGATAACAAGCCCCCCTTTAATAGCGCTCGCGGCAAAGGTCCCATTTCCATACGCCCATTTAGCGCTCATTCGATACCTACCGGGTTGTAGGCGCGAGTCGATCTACTTATTCGTATCTGCGAATATTGGGATCATAACGTTTTAAAAGTGATGCACTCCAGGATTAGCTTCCTCGAGTGTGTTAGTTCGCTCCGCAAGGATGCAAATAGACCTACGTATGTACAGCCTACCCCCTTCCTCCTCCCCTAACGTGGCTAAGGCGTTTGCCGCCTCCTCGTTATCCGCCATCCCCATCAGCGCCTGCGCTGCCACCACCAGACGTCCTATCATGTCTCCAATCCTATCAAGAACCGCCAACCAAATCCATCGCCCCCGCTGCTCTCAATAATCGAATTAAATTCCCCGCTTATATAGGAAACTTCGGCCCAACTATCAACACCTTCATCCCAGCCGGTAGGATATTATAAAAGCAGCCACTGCAGCACCCTAGTGTACGGCCAGCTACCAAAGAAGAGCTTACCAGACGTCTCCTGATGCGGAGGATATAAAGCTCGTCGGCCTCGTTGTGGCGATTTTTGAGCTATGATGGCTTTCTGTCTGGGTGATGATGAGTGTGTGTGTGGCGAGAAACAGCGGTGGGAGAGGCTGGTGACAGCAGGAATATGCTGACAGGAGGATGTATCGACAGCAAGAATACGCCGACAATTTCCTTACCTGTCTGTAATGCCGCTGAGGTTAACTTCGTTCTTGGTGTCAAGCATTGCTGCGGCTAAACCTTATACCTGGGGAAAAGTGCTCATGACCGGCGCCTCTGTCGGAGGACGAGCGACAAACCGCCCGGTGCTACCATCGCGAGCTTTAAGGAACTCTTTCTGGGCTCGCTGATACACACGCCCACACCCACAGCTGCCAAATCGCACAACTCCGTTCAACCACGACGGCAGGAGTAGAATACCATATCTGGTATATTCCGTGTGATACCCATCTAGAGACAGTGATATTCGTCGAGGGAGTGGGGGTATATACCCCTCCAGGTCGCCAATCGCAGCACCCTCTCTTCTAAATTATGTGCTTATATCCTCTGTAAATTCGCTCCAGACAGATCACTTGCTTTAAGATGGGTTTTGTTCAAATGATATCACTTTTCTGTTCTTTCCATATTATATAACCCCGTCTATGTAAGTAACCCCGCCATTAGAGTGGATATGTTAGCCCCCTAAACCCCAATTACCCAATGCCCCCAAATACGCCCATCCCCTTCCTTCTTCACCCAACGAGCCCATTCTACCCGCCAAAGAAATTACACAAATAAAAATGTAACCCAAGGGATATATATGTGAACCAAAAACCCGCTCTATAAACAAAAATAAAATGAAAATGGCAGGCAGATAGCCCATAAAATGAGTGGAAATTAAACCACAGTATCAACCTCCGCAGCCTTAACCGACTCCGCCTTCTCCGCCTTCTCAACAGGGCTAGCAGCCGGCTTCGCCTTCATACTCTTCCACTCCACCCCAACAGCACCGAGGATGCTCAAGCAGCTCAGAATCAGACCAAGCTGGAATGTCTTCATAATCGCCGCATTATACGCAACCAGCACCTCCGGCAGCCTCTCGGGAGCAACCATGTGGCGCAAGTTCGTGGCTCCGGCGTGGACGATATCGTTCGGGTCGAAGTTGGGGATGTGGAGCGCAGTCAGGTTCTTAACCAGGTTGGTGGTGAAGAGATTCTGCGCTACGCCTACGAAGACTGCTCCACCCAGGATCTGGACGAAGAGAACGACTGCCGTGCCGATGGGGACATCGGAAAACTTGAGGACGGCTTGAGCAGCGACGCCGCCCTGCTGGAAACCCAGACCCACGCCGAGACCGTAGATGAATTGGAACCCAACCCACGCGCCTTTTGAGGAGTCGACTTTAAGAAGAGTGAGCAGACCGGCACCAATAGACATGACGACGCTGCTGGCGATGAAGAAGGGTGCGAAGTAACCGAAGTACGTCACCAAGCCGCCGGAGAGGATGATAGCGAAGACCTGCGCGAGGATGAGGGGGAGGGAGTCGACGCCTGCGCCGATGGCGCTGGTTCCTAGAATGGCCTGGAACCAGATGGGGATGAAGTAGACGTAGATGAAGAAGGAACCGCCGATGCAGAGACCGAAGAGGACGGAGAAGGCGATGGTGCGTTGGGAGGCGATGCGGGCGGGCACCGTGGCGTCGTCTTTGAGGTAGATCTGGAGACCGATGAAGATCATGATCGTGAGTCCGAAGAGGACGAATAGGGCGATGATGCGGCCGTTACCCCACTCGTAGATGACGCCGCCCCACTGCAGAGCGAGGAGGAGACAGATGATGGCAGGTACGAAAATAGCCGTTCCGAGAGGATCGAGATGCTTGAAGGTGATCCAGAAAGACTGCTCCTTGCGCTTTGGCTTGGGCTTGAGCTTGAGGAAGGCGAGGAGTCCGACGGTGGTGACGGCGCCGATGGGGAGGTTGATGTAGAAACACCATCTCCAGGTGAGCTTCTCTGTGAAAGCGCCGCCCATGAGGGGGCCAGCGACGGAGGCAATACCGTACATAGCGCCGATGAGACCGAAGAATGCGGGGCGTCTCTCGACGCGGACGGTGTGCGCGAGGACGACGAGGGCGCCGGTGAAGATACCTGCGCTACCGACGCCGGCGACGGCGCGGCCGATGATGAGAGCCATGGAGGTGGGGGCGAGGGCGCAGACGAGGGAGCCGATCTCGAAGATGGCGAGGCCGGTGAGGAGGACCCATTTGACGTTGAACATGGAGTAGAACTTGCCGAAGAGGAGCTGGAAGGAACAGGTTGTTAGGAGGTAGGCGGAGCCGTACCAGCCGACGTCGTTGAGGTTGTGGAATTGATCTGTGATGCGGGGGATGGCGACGGCGATGATCTGGGGGGGGGGG